>VMBQ01002568.1:40584-128011 GCA_007657795.1 Dreissena rostriformis | reverse complement strand
TTGTAATAAATGTGCAGCGTGAATCAGTTCGGAGGTCAAATGTTTGAATAGTCCTTGGCATAAGCAACAACGGGTATGTTTCTGGAGTTTCACTTCTTTATATTGTAAACGAACATTAAATTATTTGTTTAATTACCATTGTCAAGTCTTACACGTGTGTTCGTGTAGTGGTTTAAACACTAATAATTTGTTTGAAATGGCTAAACACGCAGCTACACATATATTATTATAGCCTCGTATCTATACATTATTAAATAAGTTTCGATGTGAAATATCACACGGGTATGCATGAGCAAATTTGACGCTTAAACATGAAATAAAATTAACGTACAATTCGTCTTATGAAATCGGGAAGGCATGGTGCTAAGGCGTTTCAGTATTCATGAATTGTAATATATTGTAAATCATCTAAATGTCAGGGGGTGTTAATATATTTATCGTTTAATGATTTTTAGCAACTACATTCTGTACACCTTTATCTAGATTAATATTATCCCTGCAGAATTGTGTGTGCGGTCGTTTGAAGACGTGTATTTTTAACGGAGCATAAATCATCGGATTTAAGTGTGAAAACGCACGAATACTGTGAAACATTTTGGACTGGCAAGGATACGAAAACACTACACGCACTTAATTCAGTGAGTTATATTGTATTTACTAAATTAAACCATAATGTAGATGATTTAAACTTTTCTCGTATCTACAAAGGTAGTAATAAATAGGCGGCAATCATAGCTAACTCCTCCACTCTACGCACGAGGAAAAAGCACGAGGAAAACATGCTTAGCCTATGAAAAAAATGGAAACAAAATGAAAGTGTAGCTATAAAAAAAGTATAGATATCAAAACAATGCGATTACCGATGCATCAAAAAGAAAACATATTGACTCTAGCAATAGTGAGCTTGATACTAACTTAAACAGTTTAACACCTGATTAAAACACTAAAATAAAGCAGAAAAAAAGAAGGGTAAACAAAACACAAATCAATATACAATCAGTGAAACAATAGACACGGAAATAATTGACGAAATGGCAGACATAGAGCAGGAACTTGTGGACATGAACACAAAGTTAGAAAACCTGTTCTCTGGTAAAGACTCAAGATTTAAGCAAATGATTGTGGACATAATAAATCAAACCAAAAACGAGTTCCTGAAATCAACAGAAAACAAAATCGAAATTCTGGAAGGAAAATTATTTGAAAAGAGAAAGGAAAATGACAACCTCACAATATTGGAAAAGCAAATCGAACAAAACCATGAATACGACAAACAAAATGCTATAAACCTTCAGGGATTTATTGATCATCACTCCGGACAACTCAATGCCATAGAACAATATAGTCGGCGGAATAATGTCCGTATATTCGGTATACCCGAAGATTCAAAACCAACACAAAAAGGTCAAAACTCAAACGAATCATCTGAAACAACAACAAATAAAGTAGTTGTTCAATTGAATGATAAAATACAAGGGCTAAATCTTCAATATGAAGAAGTGAAACTCCAGAAGCTGCAGCAGTATTGCAGTTTTATCATACACACCTCTTTGTTCCTTTATTTATGGCAAGGAACCAATTGCCAAAACGGTACAGTACGGCACAAAACGAAACAACATATACACATAGTAGAATCAAGTCGGCGACATTGATATCTCGCACAGACTGGAAAAGGTCAAAGATGGCTTTACAAGGCCGATTATTGTCAAATTTGTGGCGAGACAGAAACGGAATCATGTAATGACAAACAGGAAACAGCTTAAAGGGACGGACATTTTCATTAATGATGATCTGACAAACATAAACCAAAAAGTTCTGATGACAATAAAAAAGGACATTGCCTGAAAATGAAGCTGCTTGGTCGTGGGACGGGAAAATATTCCACAGTTCGACAGACAATGTAGTCCGGCCAATCGCTTACGAAGAGTACAAACATAGGGGCAGACTGGCGGAAGCTGATCAACAGGTTTTTTAGCATAAAATAGATTACCTTTTCTTTCATCGAACAGTATAACAAGAACGCTAACGTGAAAACACAGCTCCTATAGCAAAAGCCAAAATTTCAAAACGAGATGTTTTCTGGTAACATGGATGTTTGTAGATATAAAATTCTTGTTTTTAATTTTTTGTGTCACAATTAATTCCATTTCCCCGCGACTATATCTATTCATACGACATACCAACACTAAATATGGTACCATGTTAGTGTTCATGTGTCGTATGAAATGACAGCAGTGCGGGTTATAAAATGGAATTAATTCCGTACACAAAAAATTAAAAACAAGCAGCATATCTACAAACATCCATGTTACCAGAAAACATCTCGTTTTGAAATTTTGGCTTTTGATATAAGGAACATTGATTTTGTATTGGGTAACTTTATTTTACGAAATACTTTAAGAAATTTCCGTTCATTTTTGAGTATTATTGTTACTTTAATACTTGTTTACATACAAATGATTAATGTTAAACTGTCAAAGTAATAACATACTTTTACATCTAAAAGCAGCACTTATTTCAATTTATCCATAGTTTCTTAAAAATGCTTACATAAAAGGAATAACAATGTGTTTTCGCATTCATTTATTTTTTCAAGTAATGTTTTTTGAAGTGTGTTAACTTTTCACTCGTTCATGTAATGGCTTAAACAATCCATTTTGTATGTTTTAAGTTAAATACATTATATATTATTAATAACACATATAAACACAATCATTCAATTCAAACCAGATTTGGAATCGGATTAACAATATCGCCTTGAAGCCATGATGTCTTACATAAATATTGCTATTTGTCAAGCAGTCCTTACAAAAGTGGATTGGGGTTAAACCAACCGATTTACCCAAATGCACCGAGCCAAATGTTTCTTGGAACCTGGATTAAAATTAACAAAATCGAAATCCACAAGGAAGACATGTATACTCGCGTGTGTATTCACGATATACATAACTCTTGTATATTAACATGTGGAAGGATCAGATTATGTACTACATGCAAATTTACGTTAAAACTATTTCTATGTTTAATTCCTACGCACATGCGTTTTTTTGTCCGGCTATCGTGCTATTACTGTCAACCCGAAATGTAATAAGGCATCGCAACCCACTTTGTAATAAATTATTACATTCATGATTTGTTGATGGAGTCTATAATAACAAAGGTCGGGGGAACAGTCAATACCTACTCTAAAACTAATTTAAACATGAAAATAACTTCTAAAAAAGTCTGTATCTCTGATTTAATGGACATGATAAAATTTATTACATTTCGGGTTTTTATTACAAAACGGGTTGTTACTGTCGACCCGAAATGTAATAATGCATCGCAACCCACTTTGTAATAAATTATTACATTCATGATTTGTTGATGGAGTCTATAAGAACAAAGGTCGGGGGAACAGTCAATACCTACTCTAAAACTAATTTAAACATGAAAATAACTTCTAAAAAAGTCTGTATCTCTAATTTAATGGACATGATAAAATTTATTACATTTCGGGTTTTTATTACAAAACGGGTTGTTACTGTCGACCCGAAATGTAATAATGCATCGTATCCCACTTTGTAATAATTATTACAATTCGGGTTTTTATTACAAAACGGGTTGTAACATAGCTATCAATGTCTTAATTCCGGCTATATGCATTTTTTTAGTAATATCATTAAATATTTTATTGTATTTATGTTAAAAAAAACAAATGATAATATTCAAATTGATATCAGGCTTATAAAATCTGGAATTAACGTTCGGTTTGACAAAACATATCTTTGAAAATTTCCCCGTTTAATGTATTTTTATTCAGAACAACAAGAAAAACAAAACGAAATTATAAAATCAATACTATGACACTACTCCAAAGCATATTCACCTTTATAGTATAATTCTGCCATTTAATGTTTTGTCACACTGCAAAAAAACGTCCGCATTGCTTTTGACAACACGGGAATGTGTATATTGTTGCATTGCATCATACAAATTACCACCATTCTTAACCATGCAAAATGTAGTCTCATAATTTATTTTATTGTTCTTAATCAAGCTCTATTACCAAAGAAGTCGATATGCAAAAAACAATCTAAAGAACAATACATTGTCAAACGAAAACTTATTACCATTTACGTAACAATATTAATGTGTACGGCCATACTTTTTATATACGTACCCATTTCTTCTCATATAACAATTTCTGTTTTGGTATTTTATATTAAATTAAGATATATGTTTTGCCGTTGACCACCGTCAGTTTTTTCTTTTGATAATGTAAATCAAGTAATGCTACGTGAATAGTAAACAAAAACATAAGGGGTAACCGGCGAAACGCGAATCATCCATATATATATCAAGTATGTATACGCGCGTTCATCGAACAGACCTGGTTTGCCGTTCACAGCTATATGACTTGATTATAGTATCGTTAATCATCGCGATCTTGCTCAATAGATTGGTCAAGTAGACGAACATATTTTTAAATCAATCAAAAATGGTCTATTGAATAATATTTATTTCATCCGCAGAATATCATCTTTTAATATATTTCTGGTTTCATCTTAGTTGACGCCCGAAACGATGATTTTCAGACCTTGAACCAACCTTCGAGATGGAATGTAATGCATTGAAAGAGAGGTCACAAGTGCAATGCTGGAGCGACGGAATATGAACAATTCAATACTTTAACATGTTTAAATGTCCTTTATAAAAACACTATAAAATATCTTTTGTAAACAATATCAGGATGGGGATCAACACTTATAGAATAAAATAAATTAGTGCACAGAATGTAATATGTTAGTAATTGTTAAATATGATAATAAAGCCTTTAAGTATAAACGCTCTGGTGCCGACAATTAGGGCCTACCGACAATGTGCCAAAATATAAAGGGCAGCACGTAAACTGTGTTGATTACAAGAGCTGAGTGTGACACTGTTGTATCCGCTTCGCTTTCGCTTTTGTTAGGGACATCGCTACAAACCCAATCTTGCTTCTGTATAGTTGTTAGATAAGCCCTTGCAGACTTTTGTTTTCGCTATATACACACTATATATTCAAATAAATTATCTGCAACTGTAAAGGAGACAAACGTTTACAGATTGCACATTTTCTAAATTGCGCAATCGTGGTTTTTTGCACACATGCGACAATTTTATTTATTCATTCGGGCCTACAGGCGGGCAATTTTCTCAATTGCATTGGACTATTCAATTACAAAGGTCGAGAGAAATAAAAACCAGGGTTAGACAGATATGCCAAAATGATCGTATGCGTTCAATAGGCAAATGGAAATTACGAAGTATCTAATTTTCTCTAGAATCCCAATGAAATATGCTGGAAAACGACAAGAAAACGACATTATTTACGTTCTAAAAGTCGTTTGTGCCGGATATGTCACTGTATTGTAATAAACGACATGTGTGCCCGTGGTAATTACCTAATTTTATAGAAGTAATGACTACAACACAAACAAATGAGTGTTGTATGCAAATACGTGAATGACACAAATGACCATCTAGAGCCAACGTGCATCTCAATTATTGTTTTATTTATATTATGTTCATGGAATGTTTTCACTATTCTCCAAATAAAATCTATGCTAACGGCACTTTCTGTAATTAAAGATATGTTCATAGCAAACGCTTATTTCGAGTGTGTACTATATACCAATCAAATGCAAAGTAGTACTTGACTGTCTAGATATTGTTTTCTACTAAAACTCGCGACGCTTTGCTTTTTGCATGAATTTATATAAAACATTGTATCATATCAAGTTGAAGATAACAAATCATATTTATGTGTACAATCGGTGACATGCTTTACTGCTTTTTGTTGTTTACATGCAATAATAAACGTAATTCATGTGTTAAAACGGTAAATGAATACCTCGATGTGAGTTTATGTTAATTGCTGCTTTCTATATATACTTTTGCGACTGTTCATAGTATCAATGCACCTAAAACCAACTAGCTTTACTGTTTGAAGTAATGTTTGCTTTACGTTTATTTCATAACAGTGATTCTAGAAGTAATTGCCTTTTATGGAAACAAAACATATTTGTGAAGCATCAAACCATCTCGACTTGTATCATTCGGTAACGCATGCATAGCTATAGATCTATATAATCTTAACAAGCATACATTGTGTTTGTTTGTTGTAATATCCAATGTATACAACTGCTCGGTATTTAATTTTCGCGCATGGAAACAACATAAATGAACCTAAATTCCCAGCGATCTAATCATTGCTTAGAAATATTGAGCCTAAGTACTAGCTGAGCGTATTACGGCCTACGTAACCAATGCTATGTGCGTAACGTTTCCTCAACGTATAATGGGTTCATAGACATGTGACTGGTAACATAAGATTGATTATCAATCTACGCCAATATTTATTGTGGGCGTTTTAGGGCAACACAGATTAAAGTTGTTATTAATGGTACTTCAGATATTTTAACAAGGTTTATCAAGAATGCCATGCTCTTTGACGCACGGACAAGGCTTCTAAATATTGCAATAAATTACCTCAGGGTGCAGTCCAGGTGTCATATAAAGACATGATGTTTCAATAATATATCTCATTATGTTGTGCTTATATGAACAAGATCCTTTACAAGAAAAATACGTATCAAATTAAATGTATTTAGCAATAAAACACCTGTTAGGAGTGAGTCAACACCAACCGGACAATAGCCGACAATAGATGCTACGTGTCTTATCGTTCAAGAGATGATAATAATAACTGATTGTGCAAATATTCAATCCACATCATCGGATGATAAGAGATATGTTCCTTCAACGAGTGGCAGCACACTCTGACATAAACTGCGTTTACTGTATGTAGGCAGTATAGGTTTCCGGTTTAAGCAGCTGTCCAAACATATATTTAAATACATAATTTGTTAAGCATGGTACACAGGGACTTTGCAGAACTGGTTCCAAGTGGAAATGTTACCGGTCAAAATATAAAAAACAGTATTAAATCGATAATAGTATGATTTTAATAACGTAAGAACGTCTAGTTTATGTGAATGCAATCGCTCTGAATGTCTAAGGAGTAAATCTTAAGATGCATTTAGGGTGTTTTCTAATAGTAACAAGCGCTGGAGTGTTAATGAAATATTCAGGTCAAACGAAACGTTTTTTGACGAAACATTGAGTAATTCATATCTTAAAAATAATATCTTTTTTTAAATATAGACACATATTAGAGGTATTAATTGCTCTGAAGTATTTATAATAATATATTATTATAATTGTACATTCAAATAGAAGGAGGTTTGAGCTTGGATAGCAGAGCAATACTATGACGTCCGTTTGTGAGGGGATCATAATTGCTCCTCGTTAATATGGACATATGTTGTAATTACGACATATTATCCAAAGTTTAATACTATTAGCATCATTAACGATTTTATTTATTGTTCTTAAAATGTAAATAGTACTGTCAAATGCTAAAATCCCTCAATGTTTGTTTTATGTCACATTACGTTGATGCCAATTTTCTCATTACTTACTTGAATTGTATGCTCGATAGCATTCACTTATCATTAAAAATGAAGTTTTTATTGATTTAGGTTCATTTTAGATGACGTTACATTTTACCAAGAGGTGTTTCATGCGGTAACATTATGAATTTTTATGATTAAATACGTAATTGATTGCTTTGATAGGGCTGTTATCAATTTGCCAATTTTAAGTGTTGATTATGTCAAACAATTACTTTACAAATAGTATGTTGTGTGTAAAGGATTTTATATGAATGCTCATATGAATTCAGTGAAATGGCGTCTGACATTTAGTTCGCAGTTTGTGTGCCTTTTGTTACCGAATAAACTTACCTTTGGTAGCATGGGCGTTCATAAATACCATATAATCACTGACCGTATCAAGAAGACAGATGGCACAGCATGGGAAACTATGTAAAAGAAAAACACGTCAATTCACGAAATGTTGACTATCGTAAAAACATAATTGCGAATTATTTGTTTAATATATGTGTCAGATGGTGTATAGTCCATTACATAAGCATGGACGGGTTTATTATTGAACATTGAATTGTATATTTAAATTACCATAGACAAGTCTTTAAATGGGTACGTGTAGTGGTTAAACAATGTGTTCATCATTTGTTTGTAGTTGCTTAACACGCATCAACACATATATTATCATAGCCTGTATTTATTCATTCTTTAATACGTTTTGATGGGAAATTTTACACGATTATGTATGAGACAATTGGACGCGTAAACATAACACAAAGTTAACGTACTAATCGCCTTGTGAGAGTTAGAAGACATGATGCAAAGGCGTGTCAGTATTCGTGAATTGTAATATAATGTTATTCAACTGAATGTCACCCAGTGTACAATTTTTTATGGTTTTATGATTTTCAGCAACTGCATTGTGTACACCTTTAGCAAGAGTATCTTTATTTCAATTTGTGATCAATTAACTAATTATATAACGTGTTAATAGAAAACTTTAGCGTAAGACGCAGCGATGATATTTTAAACGTATCATTGTTTTAATAAGAAGAGTCAAATCTACTGTGTGACCAACGCGAAAAAAGAGGTCAATGACACCTTGGTATAAAACTGCTATTAAGTTAATTGTTTATATTCAAAATACGAGTACAGACAGAGGGTAATATTAACTATGTTCGTGGATCTGGATCTGGGCGCATCACGATCTACCTGTTTTCGTTTAAATTGATCACATAATAATACCTGGTATATTTTTGTTTGGGTAAATAGTAAATCCGTTGCTTGCTTAAGTCATGGACTATTAAAACGTCTGAAAATTGAAAATATACTATCACAAATCATGGATTAAAACAATGTTTGCAAGGATGTGTGTACGATGTTCATTCGGTAACAAATAAACACAGCACGAAGTCACTTTAACGACTTGATTAAAGTTATAATCCTTTATGAAAAGCACATGCCGCATTGTCTGTTTAATAATCGACAAATGTTATAGAAATGAAAGCTTTTAGAAAGGGTAAATAGTATTCGAGCCGAATCGTCCGTTTACATCGTTGTTTTATTATAACAACACCACTTGGGCACATCATGCGTGTTAACATCAATGTAAATTTGAGAACATTAACGATTGATTTGAACAGCTTGTCTAAAAACCATGCGTTCTGTGTATAATTTATACATAAACAAATATAGGCAAGCAACTGATTATATTTATCTAATGGCATTATTCCAAATTCAAGATATCACGTTTAAAAACAAATCAATACATAACACTTTGCAAATACATAAGGAAGATATTTTTGTAAGTATATGTAATACATAAATAGAATGATTTCGGAAAAATATCACATATCCAAACCGTGTATAAATTCACATTACCGTTAATAAAAGATAATTGCATTTACGGTAATGAGAATGCATACGTAGTTCCTCCTTGCACCATATTTTATTTACAACCAATTGTTAGTGTTTTATCCGGGTAGTGCATAACAAAACACCATATTATTGTTTGTATTTTTATGTACATAATGATTCTTTGACAATCATTTCCTTAAAGTGACAGTTCGCGGAATAGATCGATGTTTTGCATAAAAATCGTATAGCGAGAAATAAACTTTACATAACTTCATTTAAATATATTTGGTATCGAGGTTGATATCGAAAACCTGGTCAAAATCGGTTTTGAATCGATAAAATCATATATAAATGATCATAAAAACATTCAATAGGCGAAAATCATTGCATCGTCGCGATTTATGCAAATTATTTCTATATTTAGCTTTCGCTATACATTATTAGCAAATGGAAGATAAATACATAGATTTAGAAAAAACGTACCGTTGCAACTCAGTTTCCGTCTGAAACAGATGTATATGCATTTGTTCTTACCTTCTCTCCGCTAAATTCGCCAATATCCGCAATTTTGTATGTTTAGGTTTGAATTTACGTGTCGAATCAAGAACATTAATTAGGTCGTTTTCGTACTTTACCGTTCTCGACCCCAAACTAAAAATCGCTATATTGTTTGTTTTCAACCAATTTCAACCGAATTTTCATTGATATCCTCAATAAAAACACGTTTTCCTACGATTCTGCCCATATATATATATATATCCGCGGACTGTCACTTTAAATTTGTCGCTTGAAAATTGAATTGAAATTTTATAATGTCTTTCATATCAAAATGCGTCTAGAATCCGCCTAGCGGTTGTGACGTGTGATATGCTATTAGAAGATCATATTCGTAAACGTTCTCATGCGACTCGCCAAATGTTTGATACAATATTTATGCATTTAATCCAACTTAATTTTATTTAAATATTGCCCTTTTATTTAATATATATTTGAATATTTAGAAAATCACAACCAATATTGATCATAATTATAATGTGGTCGTTAAGTAAGAAAACCTCTGTACGTCTTTTTTATGAAAAAGAAACTGTGGAAGTGCTGTAAGGCATGTCATCTATGAATCTCAGAGGAAAATTAAGTATGAGTAGGCAGTGCGTTTGATGATTGTGTCCAGTTAGTAGAAAATCACAAGCGAAACTGAAAATCAAATCACAAACATTTAGGAACCCATAGAACTTTCTTACAAGAAATTAGTTGTTTTTTTTTCATTACATGTATATACTAATGTTATTCTTCGAA
Source organism: Dreissena rostriformis (assembly GCA_007657795.1). NCBI lineage: Eukaryota > Metazoa > Mollusca > Bivalvia > Myida > Dreissenidae > Dreissena > Dreissena rostriformis. The sequence goes on along the minus strand of VMBQ01002568.1, from coordinate 117,386 downwards.
GATCGGAATCGTATCTTATTGTATAAAACCCTATTTGTTGTAGAACTGTTAATATGTGAAAAATACTATTATTGTTTTGTCAACAAATAGATATCAGTTTTATTCTCAGGAACTTTATTGAAAAACAAAATCACACGTTTATTATTATAATAAATTGATTATATTTGCATCGAAGTAACGTCTTAATATAGAAATGCTAGCAATACTGTATTATTATTCAATTGCGATCAAACAACCATAACGCATAATTATAATAGAAGTCGTGTTGTGCAAGCATCATACTCGACTTTATTTAATAGCCCGTTTACGTAGAAGCATAACGGTATGCAAGCGACATGTGTGGCAATTAAAACAGATTTCACGACTCAGAAACATCAGTCATTAAATTCAGGGTTCATTTCTGTTAACCATTAGGAGTTAATTGCATCTAAAACATTGTATCGTGTGATATGGTGTTATGCGTCTCGATGACATGCATACCATAGCGTCTTTTGAATTATTATAGAAAAAGGAATAGCTGTGTGTTTCACATTCATTTAGTTAATGAATTAATTGTAGAGGTTTGGTATCTTTCGCCCGTTCATTTATTTGCTAAAAAATCCATTGTGACTATTTCAAGTTAAATAAATTATATACTTTTAATAAGAGAGATAAACACAATAATTCAATTCAAACCACATTTTGAATTGTATTATCCATGTATCCGTGAAGCCATTAAGCCTAAGATTAATATTACTATTTCTCAAGCCGTCCTTAAAAAATGTTTATTGGGGATAGACCGACCGATTAAACCAAATTGCACCTACCAAAAGATTTCTTAGAGCCTGGAAAAAAAATGTTATGACAAAATTGACAAGGAAGACATATATACTCGCGTTTGTATTCACGATATACATACCTCATGTTGACTAAGCTGTGGGAGATGCCAGATTATGAACGACACTCTAAATGCTATCCACATGCGTTTAGTGTTAAGAATTTGCTCTGTTAGGAGGCGTGTACAAAATGCTGAATGTACAGCGTCAAGTTCTCCTCGTGGAAAGCGTGGGCGTACACAATCGAAATTGGGTCGGATTTGCTCTTACAAACGCCGATAAATTCATTAATTAGTATGTGTATCATCATAATATTGTATATTAAAATAATACAATTTTGTATCATTATAACATTATATTAATGTTATATATTATAATAATTCAAAATTCATTATAATTTGTATTGTTATATTGGATGAACATATATCGCTGAAAACTTAATGAATGTAAAATACCAGTAATAGAAATAGAAAGTTCTAGACGTACACATCTGACTTTTTAAAGCGTTTATTTGAACAATTTATCAGTCACAGGTTTTAAGAAAAACCACGTGAGCTATATTTTAATAAAATACTCTTTCAAATAAACTGATACTTATTTCCAAAAAATGGTGATTGAGCATGTGCTTTATTAAACGTTTTGCCAACAACTTGTTTGTATTGTTCATCGTCTTAGTTGTATAAACTTTCATCAAGTTAGAAGGACTCGTTCACAGTTTATTTAAAATAAACCCTTTTAAAAATATTTAAAATAAACCCTTTTAAAAATTCTTATCATAAATTAAAAGAATGAATGCATAATATTCAAACAAGCAAAATAACAATCCTGCCTAAAACATGTACAGAATATACATTCGTTTAATGATAATCATCAATCAAAATCGAAAAATTAATACAGCGTTTGTAACGCCTTTTATCGATAATTTAGCAAAATCGTGTAACACCTACATGTACATATAATTAAGACTACCATAAACATTCAAAAACTTGCGTGATACGTAGTGGTAGCGCGTCCCGGGTTCAATTTCAAAGGCAGGCACATTGTTATCTTCCATGTTGTTATAATTCGTTAAAACTGTTCACAATGTGACTTTTTTTGTAAGTAAATTCATTCAATGGAATTGACAAAAATACAATACTCTGTAAACAAGTCACTTTGAGGTATACATTACATAAAGTTACATTACATACGTATAATACGCTAACATATGTGCAATGCCCTCTTTGAAATAACAAATAACTGAATATAAACAGTATACACGTTTCGAAACATCAAAGCAATTCGAAGAAATCATACACAGTGGAAAATATTTACACACACTATTCACACTTTAAATTTAAGGCGTTTTCTTCATACATCCCTGGCTTCTCTTAAATCAGATAAACATAACTATAATTACTCTTGTAATAACACGTAAAGAAGCAAGTCATTCTTCGATTCTTAAATGACAGTTCTTCTTCGGGTTGTACATGTATTATTTTGAATATAAAAATCACTGCGCAATACAATCAAACATTGACTGAACATTTTTGTACACTGTGTAATGGTATAGTCAATATAAACTACACTTGATAAAAAACAACATACATTGTCGTAATAATGACAACCTATATCGTTAATATTTGCACCAATGAATATGAATATAAATATTACGACTGATACGTTATATCGCAAAGATGATATTATTCTCCTTAAATGAAGACAATGTGAACAAATATAATCAAACGATTTTTTTTTTATATCATTTTACTTTTAAAGCCATTTTAAGCCAATAGAATTGTCAAATCAAGTGCATTTTCAATTAAGGAAAATTTAAGCATGTTTAAGCTATAATGTTTCATATAGAGTACGCAGTCTCGTAAATGCTTGCATAGTTTACGTTTTTCTTATGCAACCACAAAAGCGATGTTACAGGAACACTTCGGGGCTCAGTAAGATCACAATCAAAATTATGTCTATGATAACATTGGCTTCTGGTTGCAGGTATATGTAATCAATAGAATGCACGCTCTTAAAATCACAGTCCTCACGACAATAAACACAAGCAGTAAAATATTTGAAGGATATATAGAAAATGCGAGGCAATGCCATAATTAAATTGAACAAGAACAGTATTATTATTATTATGGAAACAAAACACTCATATTTAACTGCAAACAAAGAAGTTGTCGCATTTGACAAACTCATTTATATCAGACGGATATACATGTGATTTCCGACCTGAATACGTATTGCTTTAATGACGCCTTACTTGTTTAACGCTACAGATAAGAATCTACGATCAAAAAAACAAAATACGAAATCACAACTAACAAAGACCTTCTTGTACTTCAACCACTATACAGAAGCTGAGTACAATTTGAATGAGAATTATTACAACCATGTTAGCGAGTATTTACTTAACACTATTTCCTGTAAGACTTGAACGACTTCTGTCTAGAAAATGTCCGGTAAGTAATATGTCAGATCAAATATCTCTATTACAGTTACGTGTAATTATTGACTAATGAATGTGCTATATAATGATATGACACGGTATGTATAGGTCAAACTCTATAATACGTTTAAGATAAGCTCGACATAATACCTAGCTGATCGTGGCAATCTCATACATTATTTGTGATGTGTTTCCTCTTATAAACGTTTGCTTTCTTACCAGTGCATGTCAACGAACCCGTTGAAATGTTCATGGTCCTGTCTGAGTGGACAATTTCCAAGATAATGCGCGTCTGCATCACATTAAATTTAGTGAAATCAGGAAGCGCTAATAATATATAATACCATCATTAGCCATCTAAGTTCTATATCATTAAGTTACTGCATATTAGATACAAAATATCACACAACTTAACATTTAATACAGTGAATTGCACATGCGGTAACATATCCTTGAAATAAATATATAAATTTGTTAACATCAATACAGTTAGTGTATTTGTTCCTTTAACTAATGTGGTCAATACTGTTTAGAATATGTATCAGTCATTTTTTAGACAACAAATATGATCATTTTTAAATCGTTAATTCGCGTTTCATTGAACTATAGCAAATGCTCTTATATACAACCACAAACACACACACACACACACACACGCACGCACGCACGCACGCACGCACACACACACAACACACTCACGCACACACACACGCACACACACACACACACGCACGTACACAAACACACACACACACACAAACAAGCGAACCTTTATATTGTAAACAATTCATTATATGACTTCCGGTGGCGGACAAATTGGTTGTGTTTATATCGGACTCTTGGAATTTGCTATTTTTTACAAATGATGTTATTATTTACCAATAATTGTTGGGTGTGAAATGATTCAGTGTGTTATCTTAAATGGTGCAATAATCTTAAATAAGTGAAAACAGTGGATATAAGGATGAAAATCAGCTGTGAACATCGTGAGTAAACTGTCTTTGTTTTGAACTTTGAACTATTTATAGCTATAAACTATATATAGAAGAAACACCTGATTTCGTTTCAGCAATGATTATCTTGCAAAACGTGTAGATACATAGCTGTCACGCACAATATTTACCTATTCTATACTGTTCAAATTAGAAAGTGTCTATACTATAATGAGTTTTACTGCTTCCACACCCAATACTGCTGCTGACAAAAAGAGGACTATTTCCATGTTGTCAACTCCAGAAGACCATTGTGAGCAGAAGAAGAATCGAGTCAATAGCGGTTCAAGTTGTAATTTTAATTCCACATTTGAAAATATGGCCGAAACTGAACATTTTGGTAATGTTGCACTTGACGACAACACCATGAGGGCAATAAAACAGACCGTCCAAGATGCCATCAATAACGCTCTTTCAAGTCAAATGAAAACTATGATAGAAACAATAATCACCGGGGTAGTGGATGGTCTATCAAACGTATAGAATGTCTAGAAAAAGAAAACATGGAACTAAAAAACGAGAATTGCATTCTAAAAGACACGATGGATGCCAGCGAACAGTACAGTATACGCAAGAGCTTGCGTATCTTTGGCATCCCGGAGAGCGATAAAGAAAGTATTGACAGTATTGTCATGAATCTGTGCAAATCTTTGGGGGCTGATATATCCATAGGCGAAATAGACCGCTCACACAGAATTGGAAAATCAGATGGGGGACGACCGCGTCCCATCATTGCCAAAGTGATCAGCTATCGTGCAAGGCAAATGTTGTATTCCTTACGACGGGACCTCAAGACGCAAACAGAGCACGATCGTGTCTTCATAAATGAGGACCTCACTCAGCGTCGCTCACAATTTTTATAAGTCGCGCGTGGGCTTGCAAAATCCAAAGAGATTCAAGGTGCCTGGTCAGGTGACGGAACAGTCCTCATACGGGTTATCGAAAACTGTCAGCCGAAGATCAATCTTATCGCATGCGAAATCGATTTGGACACTTACAAGTAAATGTAACTGAACTATTCTTTTGTGTGCAGTATATAACACGACAGTGCTTGTTTAGTGCCTTCATCTGTATTTTATGTTCAATTTCCCGTAATAACGAAAGCAAACTATTGTTGAAATAGATTTTTATAAAATAGCTGTACTCGTACTCAATAAATAAGTATATAATTAAACACATTTGCGAACACTTTCTACTGTACTTTTCATGAGTATACTACCTACAGTTCGGCATTTATTCGAATACATAAACGTACAACACTAGTATTGTCTTAGGATACTTGCAAAATATTATATTCATGTTTATGATACTGTTAACACAAATTGTTGTTTAATGTACTCTGTAAATGGGCATCCTAACATTCAAACATTATTTTGCTTTGCATATAAGACTAACTTTATAATCAATCAAATAGGCATACATATCAGTATAAAAATAACTTATAAGTTATGTTTTGCAATTAACAGTTAAGTGAGTAAAACCTTACTATGTCATCAATACGCGTATGCGTGCTACTTATTATATTTTATACAGATGCGTAAGACATTCACTTGGCGATTGTTATTTTAAATATGAATTTCAATTAGTATTTATCATATATTGTAATATTGTACAATGTCTACTATTGTAGTTTGTAAGTTATGGAAATATTAGTGGGTGCAATATCTAATTTTGAGAAAATATTACATGCTTAAAGCTAGAATCATAGGTATCCTGTTCTTTTTTAGTTAACTGTTACATATAGCCTAATGTTCTTCAGTTTTATTTCTACGGTATAATTCCATGTCAAAATTACTCAATCTGGTTTGAACACGTGTTGTGGTTCAGGCGTTTCTAATTGACAACTCATTGTCTGTGTTAACGGTAAAAAAGGAAATGTCTCTCGATCAATTGCTCGTGTTTTCGTCAGAAAATGTGCTTATTACACATTTGGACTTTTCCTTTTCATTTTTAGCTCGACCGTGTTCGAAGAAAACCCGAGGTATTGTCAAAGCCCTCTCGTCTTCCGATTTCTCTTCGTCGAAGTCGTAGTCGGCGTCGTCCGAAAACTTTAACATTGGCCATAACTTTGCAATATTGAAGAAAGCAACTTGATATTTGGCATGCATGTGTATCTCATGGAGCTGCACATTTTGAGTGGTGAAAGGTCAAGGTCAAGGTCATCCTTTAAAGTCAAAGGTCAAACACACTTTTTTCTTTTGGTTTTTCATGTGTATCTCATCGATCTGAACATTTTGAGTGGTGAAAAGGTCAAGGTCAATGATGACATTCAAGGTAAAAGGTAAAAAAAAAAAAATCATAAATTTAAAATTAAATTCAAATTTTATGAATGAGTTAAACTTACCAGTCATACTTTGTTTACAAAAAGGATATAACTTCCGGGTTTTGGTCAGACTCGCTCAAACGCTTGCGAATTTACGACATATAAATACGGTAGCAAGCGTCTGATTGATCAAGATCGGCGTGAATACGCATGCGCCAATCAGTTTAACTTTCCCCAGTGAAAACTAAAATTCTCTCTCAAACAGAAATTAGCAAGGTGAGGTGGAGGGTAATAGTATGACTGGTATGTTTAATTCATTCATTAAATTTGAATTTGATTTCAAATTTATGAATTTCATTTCATTCGTTTAACTTACCAATCATACTTTGTTTACAAATAGGATAGATTTCAAAGCAGTATACTCACTCATTTGGAGGTGTCACTGCTAATTTCTGTGTAGTCATGTTTTCTGAACTTCCACAACTATCCATGAATGTCCTTGCTGGATATTTTGTATCAAACTATCCGTAAAATATCCATTCAAGAATCTCCTTAAATATGTACACTTTTTACACACTTCACTACCTGTGAGAAATCATAACATGCGACTCGCTAAACGTTTCCCAAAAAAATTCACTTTCCAATGTCTAAAACCTTTACCTTTTTACTACAGTCTCTAAGGTAAAACTTAATGAAAGTGTTCTCTTTACTCCAGTCTGCAGACTGCATAATTCAATCTAAAGAAGCTCCTTTAAAAAGAGCGAAAAAGGAGCCAATGGCTCTGGTACTATGAGCATTTATCTTTACATCATTGTCCCCGAGAGCAAATCTCAAAGTTTGCACAATCTAACTGGCAATTGTCTGTGCTGATACTGGTTTATGAGGTTCGTTCAAGGATAGAAAATCTGCGTTCATCCTCTCCTGATACAGTTTTCCTAAACTGTTTAGTTGCTTTCAAATAATAGTAAACACACCTTTTTGGGCCAAGTTTTTTATTGTCACTAAATGAAGGAATAAACACTGTGGCTCCATAATGTGACGGTCTATCCTGCTTGGATAAACATTGACGAATGAAAGTAATACCTTTACTTTGAATATTTACAGATCCTTCGCCTATTCTGAGCAACTGTAGATCACTGCACCTCCTGCAAGATGTTATTGCAATCAAAAACACTGTCTTGAAAGTAATAATTTTAAGTGGTATTGATGCAATAGGTTCAAAAGGTTTTTTCTGCAATGTGTCTAAAACCTTAATCACATCCCATTCAGGGACCAGTCTAACCACTGGAGGTCGAGAATTAAATATCCCCTTTAACAACTGGATAATATGAGGATAATGTCCTACTTTAAATTTATCTACATGAGGAAGAACTGCTGATAACATTGACCTGTAGCCATTTATGGTTCTATATTGCACACCTTTTTCATACAAATCAGTCAGAAACTGAGCAATTTCTACTAAAGAGGCTGAATAGGTATTAATTTTCCGCGATTTACACCAGCTATTGTACATTCTGAATTAACTGGAATAGTCTTTTTGTGTACCCTTTCTCACTGCAGTTGTGAAAAGGGTTCTAGTCTTTTTAGAAAAACCAATCTTTTTGTACTGCTTGTCGACAGCATCCATGCTGTCAAATTTAACATTTCCACATTTGGATGGTTTTTGTTTGTTTTTGGTTGTACCAGTAGATTTGGAATCTTTGGCAGCCTTCTTGGAGGTGCTACCAGTAAATTCAGAATGCCTGTGTACCAATGTCTCCTCTGCCACTGTGGTGCTATGAAAATTATCTGACAATGGAATTGCAACATATGTCTAAGAATTCTCGGAATTAGACATACTGGGGGTATGCATAGGCAAACATCCCCTCCCACAAAATGCCTAGCGCATCTATTGCATATGCTTGATTTGTTGGAAACCATGAACAAAATATTTGAGTTTGTTTGTTGTGTTTCGAGGCAAATAGGTCCATGAGAGGAAAACCCCAAATTGGAAAAACATTGTTCACAATTATTGGATTCAGTGACCACTCTGTTGGCTGAATCCTGACTCGACTCAACTGATCTGCTAAACAATTGTTTTCCCCGCAATGTGCACTGCTCTCAGCACAACATTGTTCTATATTGCTAAATTCCAAAAACTGAGTAGGTGTAACTGAATGGGTCTCATGTAGAGACGAGCATTGGGAATCAACTCTGTGCATGATGCCATTAGCCCAAGAAGATGAAGAAAATCTCTTGCGTTGACATGACCTGTTGACATTTGATTTATGGCTTACTGAATCTTTGATATCCTGTCTTGTGTTGGAAATATTCGACCCTGAATGAAATTGAATAAGGCCCATTTGTACACAATCTCTTGTTGAGGTTGCAAATTGGACTTTTCTAGGTTGACAATAAAACCTAGTGATATAAGAAGATTCAGACATGTGTCCCTGTTTGCCAACAACATTTTTCTGGACTGATTTAATGCCATCCAATCGTCCAGATACAACGCCAAACGAACATTTAAGATTCTCAAATAAGCTGCTACTGTTGCTTCTATTTTGGTAAACACCATGGGTGCTACTGACGGTCCGAAACACATTACTTTCCACTGGTAACAACGGTCTTGAAAAGCAAATCTTAGAAACTTTCTGTGTTTCGGGATTTTTGGTACATGAAGATATGCATCGCTTAAATCTATTGAAATTGCCCAATCTTTTGGCTTTACCATGTTTATAATCTTTGCTAATGTGTCCATTTTAAAGTGTTTCTTTATCAGAAACCCGTTGAGCGGCCTCAAATTTATTACTGGTCTCATTGTTCTATCCTTTTTNACACACACACACACACACACACACACACACACACAAACACACACACACACACACACAAACAAGCGAACCTTTATATTGTAAACAATTTATTATATGACTTCCGGTGGCGGACATATTGGTTGTGTTTATATCGGACTCTTGGGATTTGCTATTTTTCACAAATGATGTGATTATTTACCAATAATTGTTGGGTTAACACAAATTGTTGTTTAATGTACTCTGTAAATGGGCATCCTAACATTCAAACATTATTTTGCTTTGCATATAAGACTAACTTTATAATCAATCAAATAGGCATACATATCAGTATAAAAATAACTTATAAGTTATGTTTTGCAATTAACAGTTAAGTGAGTAAAACCTTACTATGTCATCAATACGCGTATGCGTGCTACTTATTATATTTTATACAGATGCGTAAGACATTCACTTGGCGATTGTTATTTTAAATATGAATTTCAATTAGTATTTATCATATATTGTAATATTGTACAATGTCTACTATTGTAGTTTGTAAGTTATGGAAATATTAGTGGGTGCAATATCTAATTTTGAGAAAATATTACATGCTTAAAGCTAGAATCATAGGTATCCTGTTCTTTTTTAGTTAACTGTTACATATAGCCTAATGTTCTTCAGTTTTATTTCTACGGTATAATTCCATGTCAAAATTACTCAATCTGGTTTGAACACGTGTTGTGGTTCAGGCGTTTCTAATTGACAACTCATTGTCTGTGTTAACGGTAAAAAAGGAAATGTCTCTCGATCAATTGCTCGTGTTTTCGTCAGAAAATGTGCTTATTACACATTTGGACTTTTCCTTTTCATTTTTAGCTCGACCGTGTTCGAAGAAAACCCGAGGTATTGTCAAAGCCCTCTCGTCTTCCGATTTCTCTTCGTCGAAGTCGTAGTCGGCGTCGTCCGAAAACTTTAACATTGGCCATAACTTTGCAATATTGAAGAAAGCAACTTGATATTTGGCATGCATGTGTACCTCATGGAGCTGCACATTTTGAGTGGTGAAAGGTCAAGGTCAAGGTCATCCTTTAAGGTCAAAGGTCAAAACAACTTTTTCTTATTGGTTTTTCATGTGTATCTCATCGACCTGAACATTTTGAGTGGTGAAAAGGTCAAGGTCAATGATGACCTTCAAGGTAAAAGGTCAAGAAAACAAAATTCATAAATTTGAAATCAAATTCAAATTTTATGAATGAGTTAAACTTACCAGTCATACTTTGTTTACAAATAGGATATTTCTTCCGGGTTTCGGTCAGACTCGCTCAAACGCTTGCGAATTTACGACATATAAATACGGTAGCAAGCGTCTGCTTGATCAAGATCGGCGTGAATACGCATGCGCCAATCAGTTTAACTTTCCCCAGTGAAAACTAAAAATCTCTCTCAAACAGAAATTAGCAAGGTGAGGTGGAGGGTAATATTATGACTGGTATGTTTACCTCATTCATTAAATTTGAATTTGATTTCAAATTAATGAATTTCATTTCATTCGTCTAACTTACCAATCATACTTTGTTTACAAATAGGATAGATTTCAAAGCAGTATACTCACTCATTTGGAGGTGTCACTGCTAATTTCTGTATAGTCATGTTTTTTGAAAACCCACAACTATCCATGAATGTCCTTGCTGGATATTCTGTATCAAACTATCCATAAAATATCCATTCCAGAATCTCCTTAAATATGTACACTTTTTACGCACTTCACTACCTGTGAGAAATCATAACATGCGACTCGCTAAACGTTTCTAAAAAAAACAACACTTTCCAATGTCTTAAACCTTTACCTTTTTACTACAGTATCTAAGGTAAAACTTAATGAAAGTGTTCGCTTTACTCCAGTCTGCAGACTGCATAATTGAATCTAAAGAAGCTCCTTTAAAAAGAGCGAAAGAGGAGCCAATGGCTCTGGTACTATGAGCATTTATCTTTACATCATTGTCCCCGAGAGCAAATCTCAAAGTTTGCACAATCCAACTGGCAATTGTCTGTGCTGATACTGGTTTATGAGGTTCGTTCAAGGATAGAAAATCTGCTTTCATCCTCTCCTGATACAGTTTTCCTAAACTGTTTAGTTGCTTTTAAATAATAGTAAACACACCTTTTTGGGTCAAGTTTTTTATTGTCACTAAATGAAGGAATACACACTGTGGCTCCATAATGTGACGGTCTATCCTGCTTGGATAAACATTGACGAATGAAAGTAATACCTTTACTTTGAATATTTACAGATCCTTTGCCTATTCTGAGCAACTGTAGATCACTGCACCTCCTGAAAGATGTAATTGCAATCAAAAACACTGTCTTGAAAGTAAGATTTTTAAGTGGTATTGATGCAATAGGTTCAAAAGGTTTTTTCTGCAATGTGTCTAAAACCTTAATCAAATCCCATTCAGGGACCAGTCTAACCACTGGAGGTCGAGAATTAAATATTCCCTTTAACAACTGGATAATATGAGGATATTGTCCTACTTTAAATTTATTTACAGGAGGAAGAACTGCTGATAACATTGACCTGTAGCCATTTATGGTTCTATATTGCAAACCTTTTTCATACAAATCAGTCAGAAACTGAGCACTTTCTACTAAAGAGGCTGAATAGGTATTAATTGTCCGCGAACTACACCAGCTATTGTACATTCTGAATTTACTGGAATAGTCTTTTTGTGTACCCTTTCTCAATGCAATTGTGAAAAGGGCTCTAGTGTTTTTAGAAAAACCAATCTTTTTGTACTGCTTGTCGACAACATCCATGCTGTCAAATTTAATATTTCCACATTTGGATGGTTTTTGTTTATTTTTGGTTGTACCAGTAGATTTGGAATCTTTGGCAGCCTTCTTGGAGGTGCTACCAGTAAATTCAGAATGTCTGTGTACCAATGTCTCCTCTGCCACTGTGGTGCTACGAGAATTATCTGACAATGGAAGTGCAACATATGTCTCAGAATTCTCGAAATTAGACATACTGGGGGTATGCATAGGCAAACATCCCCTCCCACGAAATGCCTAGCGCATCTATTGCATATGCTTGATTTGTTAGAAACCATGAACAAAATATTTGAGTTTGTTTGTTGTGTTCCGAGGCAAATAGGTCCATAAGAGGAAAACCCCAAATTGGAAAAAAATTGTTCACAATTATTGGATTCAGAGACCACTCTGTTGGCTGAAATCTGACTCGACTCAACTGATCTGCTAAACAAGTGTTTTCCCCCGCAATGTGCACTGCTCTCAGCACAACATTGTTCTATATTGCTAAATTCCAAAAACTGAGTAGGTGTATCTGAATGGGTCTCATGTAGAGACGATCATTGGGAATCAACTCTGTGCATGATGCCATTAGCCCAAGAAGATGAAGAAAATCTCTTGCGTTGACATGACCTGTTGACATTTGATTAATGGCTAACTGAATCTTTGATATCCTGTCTTGTGTTGGAAATATTCGACCCTGAATAAAATTGAATAAGGCCCATTTGTACACAATCTCTTGTTGAGGTTGCAAATTGGTCTTTTCTAGGTTGACAATAAAACCTAGTGATATAAGAAGATTCAGACATGTGTCCCTGTTTGCCAACAACATTTTTCTGGACTGATTTAATGCCATCCAATCGTCCAGATACACCGCCAAACGAACATTTAAAATTCTCAAATAGGCTGCTACTGTTGCTACTATTTTGGTAAACACCATGGGTGCTACTGACGGTCCGAAACACATTACTTTCCACTGGTAACAACGGCCTTGAAAAGCAAATCTTAGAAACTTTCTTCGTTTCGGGATAATTGGTACATGAAGATATGCATCGCTTAAATCTATTGAAATTGCCTAATCTGTTGGCTTTACCATGTTTATAACCTTTGCTAATGTGTCCATTTTGAAGTGTTTCTTTATCAGATACCCGTTGAGTGGCCTCAAATTTATTTTTGGTCTCATTGTTCTATCCTTTTTTGGAACTAAGAAAAAGGTACTGTATAAACCTTGATTTTGTTGGTGAACAGGAACCGATTCTATAGCATCTTTTTCTAAAAGACATGAAATTTCTTTTGTAATAAAATGTACATTTTTTGGAGGAACTACTGTCCGTTTTATTCCTGAAAATGTGGGAATTTCTCTGAACTCCAGAGAATATCCCTTTCTTATTATGTCTAACACCCATTTGTCGGTGGTATTTTCTTTCCATTTTGGTAGACAATATTAAAGGCGACCCCCTACCGGTATCTGATGATTTAGAGACAAACTGTGGCTTACCCTGTCATTGTTTTTTGGGGATCCGAAAGGATGGAGTTACAGAAACGTCCTTCTCTTTTGGTCCCTGACTGCGAGCCACTAAAAAAGACTGCTTCTGCCTATTGTCTTTATTTGCAGAGTATGGCGGCTGATAGCTTGGCCTAGATCGCCCTGACTGATTGTACTGAAGTTTTGGCTTCTTGTAGGCGGACCTAGCTGATTCATATGCATTTGAGACAAATTTTCTCTTAGGTTATCAAAGAATTCTGGCATGAGATCATTCAACTGATCTTTCTGTTCTTTCCTGCTCTTTAGCTTAGAATGTAAGCCAGAACCAAACACACCCTCTGAGGATAAAGGTAAATACATAACTTTGGAATGAATGTCTTTTAAAGTGCTCAAACCGGTATCAGTAACGGCCGCTTTGCGTCTTACCAAATGATGAAACGCACCTGCTCTACCGGCTTGATCCAACGCTTTGTTGGACATGTCAAACAAATCACGTACAGTTTGTACAGCTTTATCCATGTTTGTTTCCTCAGATTTCAAAATTGACAATAAATTTCCAAATCCCTGTTGCATGTAGCATGTTGCAACAATGTTTAAACGAAACGTCAACTGACCTTGATAACTTAGGGTCTCGATAGACTTCAAAGGCTGAGTGCACAATTGCCTTCTCTTGCCCCAGCTTTTTGTCATTTTATTGCCATGACGATTTTGCAACATAGGTTCTAACAAATCGTCCAAACAGGGGACATCTAACATTGACTTGCTCTGCTCATGTACAGGAAAACACACCCTATACTCGTCCTTGTAAGCAGACATTCTGTCAGGAGTGTCAGTTCTCCATGAATGTGACAGTATGGAAATCTGGTACTCGTCTTATACTAAACCTGCCCCCCCTCCTTTTTTGAGTGCTCAGGGCCAAACAATTCTTACAGCATGTTACGTGTTTCAGGGTTTTTATACTGTCCAAACTGACCACTGCCAATAGAACCAACTGAAATATCAGAATGAACTGAGGCGCCTTCCTCACAAAGACCGAGCAAATGTCGTCTTTCTTGCGCCCGTGGATGAAGGGACAAAATGTCATCATAAACACTGTCATTGTCAATACCATTATTCAGAATTATCAATCAACGGGGTCTACTCACCGAATCGGTATCCCCTGGAACAGCTCTCAGCTGGGCTGAACTCACTGTTGACTGTTTATAAGCACTATTCAGCGAGGCCGAACCCCCTGATTAATGTGCATTTTTCACCGTTTCTAGTTGAAGAATTTTGTCAATATTGGAATCAAACTGTGCTTCCATATCCGAAAGTCTCTTGTCCAAATCACGAACATTCGGTTTCGATGAAGCACGTGGTTTTGAAACTGACGAAGTAGATTTAGGCGTGAAATTGCCATGTTCTTGTGAGTTAGAATCGTCCACCACATAGAGCGACGCTTCCGCCATGGTTAAAAACTATAAACCATATATTCACTTCAAGCAATAAATCCAAATATTGTCACGTTTTTAACTGTAAGACTAAAAACACGTCCGACCGTTTTAACGCTAAAAGTAAAACTGATTGGCGCATGCGTATTCACGCCGATCTTGATCAAGCAGACGCTTGCTACCGTATTTATATGTCATAAATTCTCAAGCGTTTGAGCGAGTCTGACTGAAACCCGGAAGTAAAATCCTATTTGTAAACAAAGTATAAGTTTAACGAATGAAAAGAAATCCAAGCACCCACAGCCGAGTGTTGGCATCCACTCGACGGTGCTCTTGTTATTTAGTAAGGGTCTAGACATGTGCAATGATGCATTTGAATTTATATAACGTTGTATTGTATGTGTCTGGTGTGCGGGCGTGCGTGATACCTTCCTTGTTCTTACGTGTGATTGCAATAGTACACATTAATAAAATAATGATAAACCTGTATTGTATCTGACACTATAAGTTATGTTTTTTTTTATCTTTGCTGACCACTTAATATTCAAACGATGCCTTAGTTTACTTAAATTAAATTAAATTCAGGTTTTCGGTAGAAATCTATTCGCGATTCAAGCGATGATGTTATGTACACTATCTGTTTATACCAAACTTAAGCGATCTTGAGTGTTCCCGTTGGAGCAGATGTCACTTTAGTAACTGTTAAACTGTATAATAGTTGATATTGCTGTATGTTTCTTTACTCATGTTTTGCTGCATTTTGTGAAATGTTTACACTTTCTTATATATGTAAGTGTGTACTTATTTTGTAAAGTGTCATCGTTATACAGACGCTTACTATAATCATTTGCAAACACTCTCCACTGTACTACTCAAGAGTTTACTATTTATATAGACTAATTTGTCAATGTATAGGTTAGTAATATATACTCATTTATACACCCAACAAATCCTCACATATCATGATGATGATTCCAAACATGTCATCATCATTTACCATCTTCCTATTTGCGTCTCTATGTTCTAATCTTTCTCATTTCTCCTCTTCTAAGCAGTTCTGTAGCCAACGTCGTAATCGAATTGTAAAATCATCCTTTTTGCAATATGTCGTTATTAGCAAATGCAACAAATGCATCATGTCAGCGTTTCTGGCTCATCTCGTCTTCATTGGAGAATATTATTATGTTGTACATTAAACAGAGACCAGAAAACGCTACCATGATTGCATATAGATCATCTGCTATTTGTCCACTCCTCATACACGTATTATATGCATGTCAATTATGGCTTAATGTTATCAGCCTCTACTCATTACAAATTAGTGTACACCAGTCTATGAACATATCACTGAGTATTAAACATCCATGTACACGTTTATTATAGGAAAACACATACATACTGATATTATCTTTCTCAAGAAGCTACTAAAACGCTTCTTGGTTGTCTTAATATGCTGTTCGATCTCTTTAATCTTATTACGGTCAGGTGATGTACATCCGAACCCAGGTCCTTCTTTTTCTAATGCATCTCTTAACACAGATGCAAACAGTTCTTTATCAAATCCCAATGATTCAGCAACAAAACACTTAAGTTTTGTTCATTATAATATTCAAAGTCTTATGCAAAATTAGATGTTCTTTACACAGGTCTACGTGAGTTTGATATAATTGGTTTTACTGAAACATGGTTAAATAGCTCAATCCCATCTACTGATCTCCTCTTTAATGGCTTTCACCAACCAATTCGTAAGGATTCGATTCACATGGTGGCGTTGCTATTTACGTAAATGAAAGTATTGCTTTCAAACGCAGAAATGATTTTGAATAAAATAATGTAGAATGTATATGGATTGAAGTGTTTCACCCAAGAAATACATCTATTCTTTTTGGCGTACTTTACAGACCGCCTAGTGCGGATAGATCATATATGCATTCTATTGAAGATTCTATAGCTCTAGCCAGAGAAACACGAATAAATGATAATATAATAACAGGTGATTTTAACATTAATGCTCTCGCTGAATCGTCGGCACAAAAAATAATGAATTATGTCAACAACATGACCTAACGCAACTCATTCACGAACCAACACATTATACTGAACAAACATCCTCAATATTTGACTTAATATTTGTAAGCAATCGGAATACCGTACTACTTTCTGGTACAGGCGAACCCTTTTTAGATCAAACTGTCCGGTACCACTGTCCTGTTTTTGTTACCTTAAAATTTACAAAACCCAGATGTAAAACGTTTTATCGACATATTTGGCGTAACGGCATTGGGGATTATCAAAAACTTCGACAATTAATGTCGGATACCAATTGTGATCTACTAAAATGCGAAAACGTTGATATTTACGCAGAAAACATTACTAAAACAATATTGCACATAGCAAGCACATGTATTCCGAACAAAAATGTAGGTATCCTTACTCGAGATCTTCCGTGGATAGACAATAACATAAAGAAAAAAAATCGTCGCCTATACCGAAAAGCAAAGCAATTTAATATTATTATGAATTGGTCAAATTTCCGTCATGTCAGGAATGAGGTTGTTTTACTTTTACGTAATTCGAAAGTTGATTATTTTAACAGTATTGCACAGAAGCTCAAGTCATACGATCTTTGCGCTAAAGACTGGTGGACAACACTTCGAACATTTATTCCTAGAAATACAAATAACTCAATTCCGCCTCTTTACAATGATCAAACCAATAATCTCGTAGTGGAGGATATAAGTAAAGCTGATATGTTTAACAAGTACTTTGCAAGTCAGTGTTCGGTTGATAAAAGCAACCACGATATTCCACCTATGCACAATGCAAACGCTAACAGTTTTCAGTCTATACTTATAACACAGGAGGAGGTCATTGACTCTATTGAATGTCAAACGGTAGGAAAAGCATCCGGTCCCGATCGAATAGATAAATGAATCCCCAAAGAGGCAATGCATCAATTAAGCTACCTTTTGTGTGCTTTGTTTAACTCTTGTCTAAATACTTGCAAAATGCCTTCTTGTTGGAAAATTGCAAATGTGTGCTCAATATTCAAAAAAGGTGATTCATCCTTAGCGTCTAATTATCGTCCAATATCACTGTTAAATACTACTGAGAAGGTCTTTGAGAGGATTTTACATAAACACATTTTTAATTTTCTTCGTGCCAATGCATTTTTTGCACCCACTCAATCTGGTTTTTTGCCAGGTGACTCCACTGCCAACCAGCTTACATATATTTATAATTCATTTTACAGAGCACAAGACAATGGCCTTGAGGTCAGAGTTGTATTCTTCGATATAAGTAAAGCTTTTGACAAAGTATGGCACAAAGGTGTATTATGCAAATTACAACAAGAAGGCATTCGAGGAAATCTCTTATCTTTTTTGTCTAATTATCTTGCTGATCGCAAACAGACAGTTATATGACCGGGATCGCATTCATCCCCTATCGAAATTCTTGCCGGAGTCCCTCAAGGCTCTATTCTAGGACCACTTATGTTTTTAGTCTATATAAATGACATAATTACTGATATTAATGCACACATACATTTGTTCGCTGATGATACCAGTCTTTTAATAGTCGTGAATTAACCTAACGCTACTGCAGCAGTATTGCAGTCGGATATCGATACAATCTCCAGTTGGGCCGAAACATGGTTGGTATGCTTTAATCCCTCAAAATCCGAATCAATGCTAATTTCTCGCAAAATAAATAAACCAACTCATCCACCATTGACTATGCAAAACGTTAATATTCCTATTGTTGATATCCATAAACATTTAGGTGTTTTTAAGTCCAATGACTGTACATGGCATGTACATATATCCTTCATAAAAGAAAAGGCTTGGACACGAGTTAATATAATGCGTCGAGAAAATATATGTACCGTTTATAAGACCAATCCTTGAGTACTCAGACGCTGTATTTGATAATTGTACGCAATATGAAAAAGATGAGCGAGAAAAAAATTCAAATCGAATCGAATTCGCGCGAATAACTTCTGGATGTACACGTTTAGTATCATTAGAAAATCTTTATAATAGGCTAGGACGGGAAACTATCTGTCAACGTATAATGAGCTAGGACGGAAAACTATCAGTCAACGAAGACGCAAACATAAATAAATATTAATGTACAAAATAAACTCCTAAAATGTTCCCAACTACTTACAGCCTCTTTTGCCCACAACAGTTGGGTCGAGAAGTAATTACTCATTAAAAAATTCGTCACATCTCCAAACACTTCAAGCGCGAACGTCACTTTATTCGAATTCGTTTCTACCGTCCACTGTATCTGAATGGAATAATCTTCCCGATGTCGTCAAAAATGCGGAATCGATCCAGTCCTACAAAAGGCTCATTAACATAGATCGACCGATTGCAAATCCCCTATTTTAAAGACGATCCCAAATGTTACACACGCGCCTAAGAACAAAGTGAAGTGCCTTAAATGAACACCTTTTCAGACGCAATATTATTACATCCCAGTTATGTCAATGCGGGCGTCATGAAACGACGTCACATTACTTTCTCGAATGCACTCATTATGTACATATTCGCGGCGAACTTTTTAACTCAATATCCGTATATTCTGTTCCCTGCATTGAAACTATTCTATATGGAGACAACACTTGTGACTTCTTAACAAATACTAAAATAGCTGATGCAGTTCACAAATTTATTGTTAAAAGCAAACGATTTGATTCGTAAAAATGCTACAGAACGACTCTCAACCTTCTTTTCCTCCTTCGCCCAAATCAAGTATTTATACTTCTACTTTCTTCTAAGAACACTGCCAACCTCTTTCCTTTACCTTTCAAAGGTCAATCTATTTTCCTGTTTTTTCTTTACAAATGAAACTCTTTACTCGGAGTTTCTCTTTTTGCATTCTATTATTATTGTGTTATCATAAAAAACAACCAACTATGTTTGTCTGACACCATGTAATTGTATTTGTTTTGGGAGAAGAACTATATAAGACATTGTCTTCCGAACTCATCCTATCTAAACATGTTAACTGTATACATGTTGTATGTACTTCAAAGTAAAACTATGTGTACTGTTTGAAATAAATATGATTAAACTAAACAATTCATTATTCCAGGACGAGAATTGGTCAAATATTAATTGTGTTTCTTGACACATTGACATATAAAAAAAATGACGGTATTTGTCCTGCATTTGTATAGTTATTACCTGATGTTCTTTAAAGAATAATCCGGTTATCTTACATTAAGTGATTTCGATAATAACCATACATTAATACATCTAAACAGGAAACTATATTGTAAATGTTCAGGTATTCAGAAAACTGACTCAATGCCAACAGGAAACATTGTCGTGTTGTATTATGAGTTTATTTATTCTTAATTTTATAACTTAAACAATCATACTTTTTTAAAGCTTTGATATCCTTAACACTGGAAATGTTATTAAAATGTTTAAAGTCTTGGTACCGGTCACTTTCGTAATTATGTCATATCAATCGCACATAAATGCGTTATTTTCAAAATTTTAATAAGTTTGACTCATTAAACTGAATTTCAAAACGTACACGCTTGAAAAAATGAAAGGTCATGTCTAATGACATGAAAGTGTTTGATAACGTTATACTTTGAGATTACCGAATACGTAATGGATTTCATACAATATCAATTTGTATCACTTATAGGATTATTAATGTCAAATCTGATGGCTTTATAATAATTCGACCATGTGTAATTTGGGTTTAATGATGTTAACAAATGGATTATCATACCTCACTTGCATACCTAACTTGCATTTCATCGTAAAATTATATTTCAATTGGTGAAATCAGGGAATGTGTTTTATTGAACGTTTTTAACAATTTTATTTCACAAAGCACTTTATCCCGTCGAAAACGTCGTTTATTGGTATTAAACTCGAAGCACCTTTTAGTAAAGCACCTCATACAACTATGATTTGGTTACTCTGACTGAAAATGTCAATTCACAATCAAATATTTAATGGCTCCAGAAGTGACGTAGATCAAAGTGACTCAACTTAAAATTTGAACTATACATGCACCATTTAAATCGTTAACTTATGTTTAATAGTAATTAAGTTAAAACTCATTATCACACAGTAAGGTGACACAAATATGCCATAACCAACAGAAATTCAGTAGGTAGGTACGTTGTAGGTTCGATGTGCTGTAAATAAAACTCCAACAAGTCTAAAATAAACGTTAATGTTTTTTCTGTTGTTGTTGTTTTACTTATGAACTATCTGCAATTTTCAAATAATTCGTCGAGTTCAATTATTTTATTTAAACAAGAAGACCTTCTTAATGTATGTATGTATGACTATATAATAGCAAGTCACAGAACACCCCAGTTACAAAATGAGATCAACAATACGTACAATTATGTAATATTGCGATTTCAAATAGCAATACGACGGACATGTCTAACGGACGATCGTTTGCTAGTCAATCACCACTGTTTATTTCTACAACTGCTTACTCAATCGTTTAACAATAGTTAATAAAATAACTGCACCAAGAGATCAAATCCCTACTACCCGTTATATAAAAAGAGCTTTTGTTTGTATGATTCTATGGATGATGTGGTGTTACGCTAGGAAAACATTTATTCCATTATTTAAAATATAATTAAATAGTATGGATCGTTCTGTAAAGTTTGCTTATGTCAAGAACACATTATAAAGCGTGTCCAATATATGTGAGGGCATTGCTTAAAGCCCTAAAAAATGCTCGAGTACAATGATTATCACAACTGCGAGAAAGACCTTAAATAAAGGTGCACATATATACATTGAAGGTTTAGATTACCCTTCGCACTATACAGACCGTGTACTCAATACACGCGCTGTTTTACAATTATAAAAGATATGATAAAAACAAGAACACTGGATATATATTATTTTTGCATTAAGTTTCGTTGAGCACAACATCACGTTACGTATGTGTCTTATCGACATACAAAGGGTAGCGAACCGCACTTGTGCAAAATGGAGTTTTGTGAACTCGAAAAGCAGCACTTGAACTTTATCAAGTTTATGTCCGTCTTATCATGTTGCCTATTAATCTTTTCACATTTAAACGCGGGTGGCATAAAACACATACTGTATTTCCTTTAAATTAATCAAGAATTATGCTGCGTATTTTGTTTCTTGTTAGTTTAGTGTGTGCCTGTAGTCACTTTGGACGACATATTATGTTTATTGTTCTTCTATACGTACTTTTATTTGAAGCATTAGAAATTATTAAGATTTATTGTATTACAAAACGTTTGCAAGTAGCAAAGTTGTTCTTGTATTTTATTGATGCAAAACGCAATTCATTGTTTCTGCGTGCATTTTAATTATGAATTCAACCTAATATTTTTTCAAAACCTGCAAAATGTAAATATTTATATATATTATCTGATCTACAAAATGAGCGCTTCTTTCAACACCAGCATATGAATACATACACTCAAGTGTATGGGTAGTATTATATGCATACGTGTATGTGTTTCTCAATGCTTTGAAGCGCGACCGAAAAGTTACGATTCAAAGTCATCATGAAACAGTATTCATTCTACATATTGCAATTAGTTTAAAATAAACTTAAAACTTAAAGCACGTGTCCAAACTCTGTTTTCAGGACTCTTTCCATACTTCTGCAAAGATATGGAATGCAATGTTAAAGCGGGACTGTACGATTTTTACATGTGTTAAATTTTAATATATTGATTAAATTATGTTACGATGACTCAAAATAGGCAATACAAATTATACTTTGAAGACGAATTTCATAAAATGCAGCAAAGACAAGTTAGCGCTGGTTAAAGCCGATGCTGACACTTTTACTCGTATTTGTAAGGAAACAAAATTGTGTCTTTGTGTCGTATGAACGAATCTGCACTAAATCTAAATTTAGATTCACATTGTACACGTTTTATATATATGCAGGCTTATTTGACTTCCAGTCATTTAAGCTTTCAGATTTAAATATCTGGCTTATTTCGCATTTTTCGACACATGTTCTTCTTAACTTTAATTTTAATTTATATTGAAATATATGTATACTAATTTTTAACACATTTAAAAAAAATCATAAATATTTGACAAAATCGTACAGTCCCGCTTTAAGAAAGATTCCTCAGATTGTTTTCACCTGTTGTGATCTTTTTTTCAAAGCATTCGCTCAATATGTTTATCATTTTCATATACCACCGTTTTGAGGATGGAGTAATTATTCGTGTACGCCCAAAGACATTTCCTTATCCGACTGATCGGTAAACGCTTCAGTTAAATTTATAAGTGCATTGGTTACCGAACACTTTAGGTTCATGCACTATTTTTCTTCTACAGATATGAATTGTTTTTACATCATAAAACTAACATTTATACAATAATTCAATTAATTTAATTATTTTCATTGATAAAGGTAAAGACCGGAAATACATGTAATTCATTGGACATGTACTGTCAACCAGGATTGCGTCACGAAAGCATAATAGATGTGACCTTAAAGGGTATCTTATGGGTAACCCATATGTGTTTTGTAATCGGGACACATACGGGTTGAATATGAGTGAAATATATATATACTATGTCTACCTCGTCCTAATAACATATTACAACATAGTGTCTCAAATGTACACACATTGAACAATGACATCGCATAAATACATTACAAATGTAACAACGAACAAGATACTATCAACACAAACATCCATCACATGCTCTTTACACACAATATGTTCATGTATTTATATTGCAATTAGATATTGTGACTTTAACACAAATATTGTTATATATATGTACAAGTCTGAACAATTACTGCAGTATTATTTGTTTATTCTATTGTTGGCACAAGACTGAAGTTTCGTATTTCCGATTTAGGAATCGCGCCAGACCCATGTGCGTCCCATATTTGTTTTACTGCTTTTAATTGCTTTAAACCGTGTTTTCACCAAAGAGCGATAGTGGTATTGGTCTTGGTGGAGATGATGGTCTTCGGCCTGACGGCTTCCAGTTGACTTCCGGCGTCATTCGCTCCCAGAGTTCCATCTTCTCCCAAGTCCGCGATTTATGTTGTTCTGTTTGGCTTTATTATAGTTAATAGGTTTTTCAAAGGGTAGGTAGCTTACCATTAGACCAACCCTCCTCCTTTTTCAGATCGGGTTTGGGATAGTCCTTTACGATGTCACATTCAACAATATGTAAGTTTTTATTCGCTTAGAAAACAGGACTTAACTTTTTTTGTTAATGTTTATAAATAAGCTTAACATAAAAATGGTTTAAACTTGTTTTCGATTGGTATGTTATCAAAATGAATACAACAAATGCTTTAACGCGCATTCTCAAAGAATTAAACTTTCCAACGTTTAACTCTCGTTATAGTTCAATGCAAATTATATAGCAACGCCAAAAATACATTCGTGATAAATAACCAAATATCCTTCTATACGTCTTTAATATTCCAGCACATTCAAAGATGCTTTTACACATTTTGATAAAAGGACATTATCAAAATGGTTCATTTTGTATCAATAATAAAAGTAATTGATCGCAAAGTATATCTAACATGTCAATAATAATCGATAAGACGTGTTGTTCATTTCGTAATAAAACTGAAAACATATTTCCCACTGGGTATTTATTTATGACATTTATTACACTAATTTAAGTGAAGGAATGTTAACTGTGCGGCGGTTCGTATTTAAAAAAATATGCATTGGTCCATTTTTAAGTACACAATGTATTTACTTTATGGTAACAGACAGAAAACATGCAATGCAATACACTAAACGAATCGGATACATCCTTTGTCATGAACCGAAACGTAAATAGGGTTACATTCCTTCTAACATACATTCCATCGCACAGCAGCAAACAAACCAGAAAAATACATCATGCATTGGGCCTTAAACAAGCCGCTTATTAAATGTATTCTTCGAGCTAGTATGTTCCGCATCAGTACACACATCATTTAATGGTTGTGTATAGGCAATTTATCACTTGAATTAAATAAATAACCAGCGGCTGGTGACAAGATGTTTTCTCCCGATAAGGCTTCTGGTGTGTCATGGAACTATTTTCATTCAATAATGTGCAGAATTCTCATATCGATGCGCGAGTCTGTTTAATCACGGGCAATGTAATAATCATGCGTAATACAGCAACAACTGCTACAGGCAAACCCGCTTTTATCAAAATGGTTCTTAAAGAGAACATATTATCTCAAAATGACGTTATTGTTCTTTGAATGTTTAGATAATAACAATGTGCAAGTGTGTTCATATCTAATTGTTAATTCTTGACATTGTAACAAGTTGTTATTCTCTAAAATGTTGTGTTCGATGTATGTTAGCAGTGGTATAGCAATAAGTATATATCTTCATTCCTCTATCTAATTGCACACTACCTGTCACAGTTTATAATCACCGGGCTGAGTAAATCGTTTAACTGTATACTAAAACTGTCATAAAGGAATAAAATTCATATTAGTACCAATGCACCTGTGAGATTGGCGATATATGGAATATGAAATACTGTACATAGTGTATGATGACAGTAGTAAGTATGTGCTTACGTTTACAAATAATCACCATCTCTTAAGTTCAATGTCTGGTTTTGCAAGTCAATGACACCAGATAATATGATATGTGCCTAATAATATATTCCTAAAAAAAATGTTTTCTGGGAAAGAGCGTGATATATGTATATTAATAATGCCAACTTATTCTGGAAGAAGCAAATTGTATGCGCGACTTATAGATGGGAATTGGACACATTCTACAATAGAATCATATGAGAATTGCAATGACTCTAGGGCATTTGAAACAGAATCAAAAGCAAAGCCCTATTAAAGGTGTATTTGATTTAAGAAATAATTACCGGCAAAGTGAAGGCGATACCAAGCATCGGAGCGTCAAACCGTTTTTAATTTCCGCAATAACCAACACGAACCGTGAGTAATTTCGATGTTACCAAGAATATAATATAATATTAAAAAAAACATGCGTTTTCTTTTTCTGGTTTAAACGTATATTATTCCCATTCCTATGCCTTATTTAATGTATGCTTCTGCTTCTATGCATTTGAAATTTATATACATTGAATGCATTTTATTTTAAACGTTTATAGTTAACACCGAATTAGCAGCTCTTTCACAAAAGAAGAAATACATAACATAATCCTCGAGCTTTTTTTCTTAATTATGTCGAATGGAACTTTTTAGTATATGTTCTAAGTAATATAGCAATGTATACCTGCTTCACTTTTTTCCACATGTTGTATGTAAGTTTGTATGTTATTTCTTACATATGTTTCAATCAGTGACGAAATAAATATTGCTGTTCCGATACTAATGTTATATGGCAATTCGCGTTCTTTTAATATAGTCCAATTATCGTTCTGAATAAAAAATAAATGTCACTTGTCCACGTAAAATAGATAATTATTTCAGATGTTTTGTCCGACCTTTTTATAACAGTACCACGTGAATGATGTCAAGCTTTTTAATGTAATACATCAATACAACATTCGTTTATGGAAGTCATAGCGCATATCTCCGGTGACTTTGTTAATGGTGATTCTAGACCATTCTATCTTACCGTAGATTTGAGGGTAAGAACTAGGTTGATACGTTGTTTGTAAAGCACTTCTGAGTTCGAGTGTACTATACGAAATTATCAGACACCGAGTTGTTGTGTTTGTATTCTTCGTTGTGATGTTGTTAATATTAGCCAACTACATATAAGGCGTACTTATATAATATAAATGTACCAGTTGATACGCCGTGTTAACACTTATATTTATTCGAGAAGGTTATGTTAACAATTCGTTAATTAATTACCTTTTGGCGTTAATACTCGCAAAAACGTTGATGGGCATTTCCGTATGAGCACGCTCATTATCTTTGATAGTATCATTAAATATATAATTTATGTAACTTGACAGATCTATGTCCGCAACGACTCAGTGACACTAACGGTAAATCACCGAAAGGGGACGATATTATAGTTGATCCATTCTGACAGCTTCACATCTCTTACTCGAATGTACACGACTGTACTGTACAGTGCATATGATTTATCTGATATGATGACGGTATAAATGTATAAATCAAACGACCAATGACAAAAGTCTTAATAGTGTCTGTTTGAAAAATGAAAAGATATTATATGTCTTATATTTCCTAGATCAGATGTTTACAAACGAGTTCTTAAAGATGTATCCTTCGAAGACGGCATTTAAACAGACTATTGGCAATTATGACGTTAAAAGTGCATCAACTTTTGATATAATGTATATTAAAAAATGAATTTGATTATTAATAATTAAAGCAACATTAGCAATTTTCATTTTGTAAATAATAATTAAAAATGGTCTATCGAGTAGCTCCACAGAGGTCAGTTGTGCGTGTACATCTAAGTTGCAATATTTGGGGAACCATACAGAAACATCTATGATTTAGTGAAAACAATATCAGGAAAATAATTATGTCCCTATGCGTTTCTATTTGCAACTCTACTTCTTTCAAATCGAATTTGATCTGCAAATAATGGTTCAATATATCTCTTGTCATCTTGTATCATAATTTATCTTTAAAATACTTAAGATAAATGTTTATAAGTCGACACTTAATACTCGCAAATGCTGATTATATTAAACAATCAATACCGATTTAGAACATGTTAAAATCATGTTATGCCTTTTTTCCTAAAAATGTTCATTGCTTTGGTGTGTTCACAACTATATTGAGCCACAACGATTGGCAGACAATGTCTTGGGGGTACATGTTAAATCCAACAGGGACTGGAGCAAATAATCCTGGAACAAAATTTATTAAAAATAATTCCTAAATACAATAAGTGCTGATACTTCCCATGAAATTTCCACTTGAATGTCTCTAAAGCCCTACGCAGTAGATACAATATACCATATGTAAGCCGGTTAAAATACGATACCATTACATGTCTTACCTATAGATTCATTCAATAATGAATCTTTGTGCATCAAGAGTATATAACTGTTTTTCTTAAATTAACTAGTATGATAAAACATCGTATTTTTTTTATAATTGTTTTATCAAATGCTGCAAAATGGTTTTACACATTTAAATTGATTCGTACAGTTTCACGTTTTAGGTTTAACAATGATTTATGGAGATTTGTGTGCATCCTCGAGAAGAAAATTTACTTTTGTTATCACATACTTGCAATTTTAAACGTTGACTGGCTGTTCTAATTGTTTGTGGCGTTTCACAAAACCTTGCCTTCTCAATCTAGACGTTCCGCAAGGCATTATACACTTTGTGATACTAATTTCTTCTCTAATATATTGTTGCTTTTTGTTATCGTATGTCATCCAGACACCATCCAGTCGATCAGTGCCTTGTCTGGGAGGATAATGGTCCTACTGATATATATGTAACCCATTTATTCAGCGATAACATGTGTGCAAGACTTGACAGCCAATTTGTATCATTGACCAGTAGCCTGAAGGACATATATGTATTCTTTTCACATCACTTCATTTTTTTATACAGTTGCGCATTTCATTAATAGTTAATATCAAATGTATTGACGTTTTTCCGAATGACAAATTCTTTAAGTCGTCTTTTTGTTTTGTTTTTGTAACCGCCAGCTATTATTTTGCGATAAAGATAATTCATTTTATCCTACAGCTTCATGATTTTATATAACAAAATACGACCCATACAAAAAAGAAAAGGTTTATCACACACTTTGTTTTATCCTACACCTATATGGACTATTTATTTGCCTTTCACTCCTTAAATTTGGATGTATGCATGAAATGAATGTTTACTTTTCAAAGCTATGTACCGTTTATGAAAAAAAGTATGTTAATTAGTAATCAAGCAAATGCAGCGTTTCTTTCAAATGTGTTAAGCTAAAGAGTAAGACAATCTGGACCCAACGGGAGATTGAACTAGGGTCCCCCGCGTGGTAACCAGACACTCTTACCGCGACGCTAAAAAGAGCTCACCCGATTGCGTAACTGTTTGAATTCAAAACCCATTATTTTACTGCACAGGAGAGGAAATCACTTGATTGCGTCATTCAGGTCAAGTTGGTCGTTATTAATATAACAAGTGTTTGTGTTACGACGGATTATTATACTAAAACGTGAATAACAGTGTTGGGATAGATTATTTGAGGATTATCATAATACAATGGGAATAACCGTGTTGAAATATATTACTCGAATACAGCCGGTGAGACTGCATTTTCGTTTTCTTTAAAATGTTAAATGTACTCAATTAACGCATTTTTTTTGTTGAACAATTGACGGATTAAGACAACTGTCTTTAAATTGTTCTTTAAAGGCCCATTAATACTAAACAATCCACGGAAATTACGTAAAGTATTTCGTAAAATAAAGTTACCCAATAAAAAATTAATGTTCCTTATAGCAAAAGCCAAAATTTCAAAGCCAGATGTGTTCTGGTAACATGGATTTTTGTAGATACAAAACGCTTGTTTTAATTTTTCGTGTCAAAATAAATTCCATTTTTTTTCCCGCACTGATATCTATTCATACGACATACGAACACTAAAATAGTACCATTATTTTGTTATCGTGGTACCACTCGCAAGCCGCGCCATGTAAACCTTTCTTCAACTCGTGGGATAAATTCAAGTACACAATCACACTAACATAGTATTATCTATAAACAGTACACTAGCCTTGGAACGGTCAATGCAAAGTATTTTGGGAGTTACCGGTTTGATGGCTTAAACTTTGGGAAATTTGCCACAGCCAAAATTGAATGTCGCATCGCTAAAGTGTGTACAACAAAGGCAACAAAATGTCCAAAAAACCCAGGTAAACGAAGGCCAGTGAAGAATTATCATGAATGGCGAACGACGTATAGTGTACATTGACAAACAAATTGTTCTGTTATGACAGCCAATTCGACGAAGTGTTATCAATTTTTGCTGTGATACTGTCGAGCAAAAAGGAAGCGTTTCCGGCGTGAAAGTCTGCTTTTGGTCATGAAGGATAACTTATTGTTTTCACATTATGCAGTGCAAAACATCAATCACTTTAAGTCACACACGTTGTATGATTAAACATGTGTAATTTCTATTTCAAAACAAAATATTACTTTGTAAGAGAATTTNTTTTACTATTTTGTTGCGGTGTTTGTGAATTGTAATCTGCATTCATAAATAAATATTCGACAATAACTGTCTCATGCGCAAAAAAATAAATTGCTAGGAAGATACGATCCGGAAAAATAACAAAGCTGGAATCAATGACATGGATATACACAGAGACGTAAAGTGCGGTAAGTGCATTATAATTAGCTTACAGATAGGGTTGCAAAAAACACACAGGACTGACGGTACTGGTGAGAATATTTTCATATAACGGAGATTATATGTGTTGGCATTAACACTGGAGTATAAAAGTATATAGTTTATACGAATAATTACCGCTTCCAAACCGTGTGAATTCTAATAAACTGTTCTTATTAAAGCTGCACACAGCTAAGTACACGATAAACCTAGTAATGCATTGCCACTTTAAACATCTACTCTTTTGCAAAATCAACAACACTTTTATTCACTTTCAATACTGAAGTAACGGTTTAATCAAGAAAGTTTCAATTTTACATTAAGTAAGTATAGTAATAACAAAATGCCGTAACGGATAGTTTTATTTTCATATACGCACGTGCGATCACCGACATGAATGAAACCTTATTTTTAACCAAGCATCGTTCTGCTCTTGAAACGCACCGCTAGTTAATAATGTATTGTTCTATTTTTGTTGCAATTATTCTGAAAAAGCAATTAGGCACTGGCAATGCGCAATAAATGTTGCTCTTCTCGTTTAGCCATTTCGCTGGAAATTTCGTATTTAATGTATTATAAAAGCACTGACATGCAATTTAAGGGTAAGCTCAACAATTACCAATGAAGATTGTGTATAATAAATGTAATATAACTACATACATAAACAAACATCATCTTGTTTAATTTTACCTATATAAGTTTTATCTTGCAATTTACTATTTCCTTACACTTAGTTAAATGTATATTTGTTTTCACATATAATATCGGATACTTAAATGCCTCAAAATAAAATAGAAACAATTAGATTTTATCCTCATGGGTCAGATTTCCGATTTATTTTCTGACACTTGGCCACTCCAGAGCAGTTTGAAAATCATTCAGCTATAGCGCAATCCTTTCCAAGCAGGCGCCGTCTGATTAGCGTTCCGTCGGCTAACCATCTGAGATAAATTGTAACGAGTTCCCCTTATTTGGTAGGTTGAACTTTGCAGTACAGTTCATGAAATCTTACCAGCTTGCTCGCACAATATAAAACATGAAGGTCAAATAAAAGAAGTCCAAATGGCAATATGTAAACTCGTGCTAATATCTAGTCGTATGGACTTTCTGACTTTAACCCCACCCGAACCTCCATCACAAATTTATTTAGCCAATCATTTCATTTGTATTGGTGTACATCCTCGATGTAAAACGCATCATTTGTGATTATATGTCAGCAAAAATCTGCTTATTTACAACCAAACTTGTATAAATATTCATAACCCATGTCTTTGCATTTATCTATAATTGTCATGGTCATGTCGTACATCTTATTATGATGTAAGACATAGGGCCAACGCATAACTACAGGGTTAAAAAATCTATTGTGACATCAGAAAAGCTCTGTCTGAAAACATAATAATGTAAAATACACATATAATATTTCACAATAATTTATCAGATGTATGGTAGCAAATGTCCATGATAGCATTGTAACTAAACATTGTCAGTTGAATAAAACATAGTGGGATTTAGTTTGACTTATATTTGTCTAGACATTATAAGTGGTCAACTAAATTAAACACAATTACTATGAATTGCCTTTGCTATCAGGATAAAAAGGATATTAAATGTTCTTTGCGACGGGATAAGTTGGGATTTATCAACAACAAATGTATTTCCAGCAGAAGATTAAATTCACCTTCAAAAAACACCGCGGACATATGCTCTTACGTTTGGCGTATTTCGTGAACTGTTTTACATTCAAAGATTAACTTTAATATTAATATACACAACCCAGATGTGTTCAGAGATACAGACTCTGGATATACTTGACAAATTAATTGTTTCAAAATTACAGGTTTGGGATTTAGTGTAAGTGATTTATAGACTAGTTTGCGAGCCTGTGTATGTTCGTTTATTTTATGAAGAATGTGTTTTGAAGTTGAATAATTTATATCGTTTACTTGTAGCATATTTTTGTCATTGAACATGTATGCTTTTGACATTTTTATGGTATTTTATTTAGACTGCTTTATCTATTTCATGGGGATTTATTATATCTAAAACTGTACATTTCTCTTTTTTTAAAGTCATGCATGTGTTCCAAATATTAAAAACTTCTTTCAACCCATGTTTTAATAAAAAAAAGTTTTAATTTCGTTTTTTATAAAAGAATTATTCCAAAAAAGTTGTTTCTGTATCGGTATGTTGTCTTTTTTTTTCCAAAAAAACACTAAGCCATCCGCACAGAATGTTTTTTAAGAACTCGGTTTATATGTTAAGGTATTTTACTTGTTTTTCACTCTGAAAATAATTATTCCGCCATAGTTACTAAGCATATTGGTATATATTCTTATTAGCTTTGACTCTGATTAAAGTATACACCTGTTTACCCAACTTGTTTTGAGGGAGTTTAAGGATACATTAATATATTTCATTTAAAACCACCATCGGTATAACCTTGTTTGATTCGTTTTCTGGTAATTGTATCTGGTGTTTCGTCCGAAAACAATTTCAATTTTAGTTTTTAAATGATATCTTGCCATGGATTTGGTAAAACTGTTAAAATATTTTCAAGCTTTCAAAACCGTGATATTTAAATATACTAAAGATATTACGATTGTTGAACATACACCATGTAGTCCTGTTTCTGTTTCCTGAGTGGCCCTTTACCAATGCCCACGTATTACGTATGCACCAGTTCGCGATACCATTATCATTAGTCGTCTCGCTTTGAACGTTGTTTTTCTCCTTTTCCTTTTGATTCACACTGGTATGTTCATACGTGCTATTATCAACTTTACTCACGCTCCTTACATTGCCCCTTGCTGTGTTTATCACCGGCTTTTACGATATTTGTTGACATGTTTTGAGAGCAGCATAATTGCCAACAGGTCATGATTAAGTACGTATATTGGATGTTTGAAATCGAAAACATATGTGGCAATTACGACAGACAATCTTTATAAATTCGCTTTGGATTCCATTTAGTTTTCATTAAAAATGGCAAACGGGAGTTAATTGCATATGAAACATGTGTCGCCAAACGCAATTGAGTAAAGCTGTATGATTTGATATCCGTATCAACAAATATAACACACTCATTAAAGCAATATAAAACAGAATGCGCAGTATTTAATTAAAAGAACTTCTATATCAATACCTAAAGAATGTCCTATTAACATACATCATAACTTGTATATATGGCGTTGTGCACACACGATATTACGTCCAACATTTAATTTAGTTGGATAAACCTTTCGTTCGCAATTACCCTAGCTTACTTCCTAAAAAGCATGTATTGTGCTAGTTTATTTATGTAAAAACCATTTCATGTAAACAAACGAACCTTGCCAGCTACTGGATCGAACCATTGAATAAGCGAAAAGCATGTCAACTATAATAGGAGCGAAGCAAATTTTACCTCAGGTAAGAATTATCGCTGATCATAATACTCTACAACGCAACCAATTAACCGACTCTGTTTCTTACTTTGATAAAATAATTCGTCAGCTCAAACGTTCCTGTCTTATCACTTTAGAGAGTGGTTTAACATTGCGAAACATGATTTTTATTAAACTGCAATACAAATTGATAAGGGATAGGAGTAATCGCGTTTGGAAATCGGATTAGTTATCTCATGTACTTGATGTGTACTAAAAGTTGTTAAAATTTCAAATTAACAACACACTTGTATATCTAAAAGCAGACATATTTCAATACATTCATCGTTTTTTAAAAATGCTTATATAAAAGGAATAACTATGTGTTTTCGCATTCATTAAGTTAATCAAGATATATTTTTAGAAGTGTGTTAACTTTTCACCCGTTTATGTAATGGCTGAAACAATTCATTGAGTCTATTTTAAGTTAAATAAATTATATATTATTAATAACACATATAAACACAATCATTCAATTCAAACAAGATTTGGAATTTGATAAACAATATCGCTTTGAAGCCATGAAGTCTAACATAAATATTGCTATTTGTCAAGCAGTCCTTACAAAAAGTGTATTGTGGTGAAACCGACCGATTAACCCAAATTGTACCGACCCAAAAGTTTCTTGGAGCCTGGATTAAAATTTAAAAAAATCGAATTTTACAAGGAAGATATGTATACTCGTGCGTGTATATACATAGCTCCTGTTTATTAACATGTAGAAGAATCAGATCATGTACTACATGCAACTGTACGTTATAACTATTTCTATTTTTAATTCCAATGCACAAGCGTTTTTGTCCGGTGATCGTGCTTGACGTCATATGTCAATTAAACTAAGTAACGTATAATGCTACGTATATGGGCCGCGCTCTGGGAAAACCTGGCTTAATTCATGTGCTTAAAGTGTCGTCCCAGATTAACATGGGGAGTCCGCACAGGCTTATCTGGGGCGATAGTGTCTGCCTATTTTCGTTTTAAACAGACTTGCTATAAAAAAAATCCATGAAAGCGGAGAGTATCGTCAAACTTAAATGTATTTTTTAATAATTTTCTTTCAAAAGAACTTATGCCGTATCTACATGCGTTGAATTAACGTGGATGTACAGGAGCTTCACTGACGCAGTTATTCAATACCACAGAACAAGAAAATTCTCCTAAATATAGTATATCTATAATTATAGAACGTGTGCTTATAGTTTATTTAAATAATATATTTACTACAATAATCATTATAATTATACTAAAATTAGGCCCTCGAATACAATTCCAATATTCATTCGTCGCTTTTCCGATTTAATTCATAAATAAAACATATTGTGATTTAACAGAGATGACTGAATACAAACCAGTACTTTATTGAGTAATCGAAATTTCGAAAGTAGTGCCTAGTTCGTTTTTTCTTTTGGTGGCAAAGCACTTAATCAATATCAGACTGGTAATGTGTAATGCTTTCGAATATCTTATGGATGTCCTGAGCATTGTGGGATATCAGTAGATACTGATTGTTGAAATGTGAACTAAGTCTTCGACCAAATTATACTGCTAACAAAGTACTCTCTGTCGAAGTCTTAATTCCGGCTATATGCAATTTTTAGTACTACAATTACATATTGTATTGTATTTATGTAAAGAAACTGATAATATTCAAATTGATACCAGGCTTATAATATCTGGAATTAACATTAGGTTTGACAAAACATATCTTTGAATATTTCCCCGTTTAATTTATTTTCATTCAGAACAACAAGAAGAACAAAACGAAAATATAAAATCAATACTATGACACCACTAAAAGGAATATTCACCTTTATAGTATGATTCCGGCATTAAATGTTTTGTCACAACGGAATAAGTATTATTTTATCGATTGTTTGATCACGTCCGGATTGCTTTTGACAACACGGGAATGCGTTTATTTTTGCATTGCATCATAGAAAAGACCACAATTCTTAACCATGCATAATGGTGTCTAATAATTTATTTTATTGTTTTTAATCAAGCTCTATTACCGAAACAAGTCGATACGTGAAATATGTTAATACAAAGAACGATACGAATTTATTGTCCAACGAAAATATATTAGCATTTACGTAACAATATCAATGTGTACGGCTCTGCCTTTTATTTACGTACCGATTTCTTCTCATATAAAAACCTCTGTCTTGGTATTTTATATTAAATCAATATATATGTTTGGCCTTGGACCACCGTCAGTTGTGTTTCATTCTACAATCATTGTTGAATCCTATTTTATTACCCGATGTTCTTGTTTTTCAGATAATGATGCCAGAGTTTCTGATCTGCGCTCATTGTTTATTTCTGCGGCTATTTGTTGTGAGTAGAAATGGTAATACATGTATTTTGAATGTTGAACAATTATTTAGATAGTGAATATATGCGTGCATTAATCAGAAGTGAAAGCCGGACTCAAATAAAACCTTATAGAATCATGTGGAAATATCTAGATGCTGTTAGGTCGCATTCTATATGCACTTTTCAAGTTGCAGGCCTAAACGACTGATAATCGTTACAATTTATAAATAAAATAAAGGGTTGTTTCATTACAAAACTAAGTAATTTGTAGGAATGCGATATATTATTATTAAATATGATGTATAGCACGCATGATTTAAGGATTTTTTTTAACATAATCCTTGTACAATATAAACTACAAATGTATTTGATCATTGGAATCTCGTATGAGTTTCCTTTCATAATATACACAACACGAAACTTCAGCTGCATCAGCAGGAGAGAAAGATTATGCTTATATAAGTTCCTTTATTTATGGCAAGGAATCAATCAACACACAGTGTGCCAAAAACACATGTTCTATAAACACACACACAAGTACACAACAAACACACAATGAATAAAACGTGCACAATTATAATGTTCTTTAATGTTCTTCAAACGTGTTTGCAACCGTTTACAGCACTGTTTTAATGTACATTCACTAGTAATAAGACTAAATTAAAACAAGATGTACGGTGTTGATGTTTGTGAGTGATGGTGAACGATAATCAGGTATATCAATGAGATCAAAAATCGTTGATGTCGTTTTTCTGCGCCGCTCTTAGACGTATCACACTCTCATCGCTTACAAGATATTGCACCAGTTTTAATGACGTATTTCTCATTAATAGATTCGTTTGAATATTTATATTTTGTAATGTTACGTGAATAGTGAATACAAACATAAAGGTTTACAGGCAAACCGCGAATTATCCATACATATTTCATATATTTATGCGCGCGTTCTTCGAACAGACCTGGTTTGCCGTACACAGCTATATGACTTTATTATAGTATCGTTTATTATCGCGATCGTGCTAAATAGATTGGTCAAGTTGATGAAACTATTTTTTTGAAATCAATCAAAAATGGTCTCTGTAATAATACTTATTTCATACGCAGAATATCGTCTTTTAATATATTTCTGGTTTCACCTTACTTGACGCTTTGTATGATGATTTTAAGACCTTGATCTAACCTTCAAGATTGAATGTAATGCACTTAAAAGGGGTCACAAGTGCAGTGCTGGAGCGACGGAATATGAACAATTCAATACAATTTAATACTTTAACATGTTTAAAGGTCCTTTATGAAAACAATATAAACTAGTTTGTGTAAATTATATCGGGATGGGGAACAACACTAAAAGAATAAAATAAATTAGTGCACAGAATGCAATATGGTAGTAAATGTTAAATATGATAACATAGCCTTTAAGTTTAAATGCTCTAGTGCCAACACTGTGATAAACTATAAAGGGCCGCACGCAAACTGTATTGATTACAGGAGCTGAGT
This sequence comes from Dreissena rostriformis, assembly GCA_007657795.1. Lineage (NCBI taxonomy): Eukaryota > Metazoa > Mollusca > Bivalvia > Myida > Dreissenidae > Dreissena > Dreissena rostriformis. The sequence continues at coordinate 79,842 of VMBQ01002568.1, read as the reverse complement.
GTGACACTGTTGTATCCGCTTCGTCATTTCGTTAGGGACAAACACAGTTTCGCGCTAAACACTCAGTTGACATCGCTACAAACCCAATGCTGCATCCGTTTAGTATAAGCCCATGCAGACTTTTGTATTCTCTATACTACACAAAACATATATTCAATTCAATTATCTGCAACTGTAAAGGAGACAAACGTTTATAGATTGCACATCTTCTAAATCGCGCAGTCATGTTTTTTTGCACAAATGCGACTATTTTATTTATTCATTCGGGCCTACAGGCGGGAAATGTTCTCAAGATTGCATTGGACGATTCAATTACAAAGGTCGAGAGAAATTAAAACCTGGGTTAGACAGCTACGCCAAAAAGATCGTATGCGTTTAACTGTCAAATGGAAATAGCAAAGCAGCTAATTTTCTCTAGAAACACACTGTAATGTACTGGATTACCACGAGAATACGATATATTCTTTACGTGCCGAAAGTCGTTTGTGCCACATATGTCACTGAATTGTAATAAACGACATGTGTGCTCCTGGTAATTTAAAAAAGGTAATGGCGTCAACAAATACAAATGAGTGTTGTATGCAAATATGTGAATAACACAAATGACCATCTAGGGACAACGTGTAACTAAATTAGTGTATAATTTATATTATAAACATGGAATGTGTTCAGTAATCTCCAAAAAAATCCCTGCTTATGCCACTTTCTATATTTAAAGATATGTTCATATCAAACGCTTATTTCGAGTGTGTTATATATATACCAATCAATTTAAATTAATTACTTGAATACCAACACATTGTCATCCCCCGCAAAAGGCGGAGGGATATAGATTTCGCGTTGGCCGTTCGCCCGTTCGATTTGAAACCATCAATAAATAAAATAAAAGTGTAGGGAATATCAATTCAACGAATGTCCTTGTTTTTTTATGTAAACTCTGCGACGCTGTGCCTTCTGCATGAATTTTAATAATATATTTATCATATCAAATTAAAAATAACATTATATATTCATGTGTGAATTGTTTCAAACGGTAACATGCTATACTGCTTGTTATTGGTCACATTACGTAATTCAGGTGTTGAAATAATTGATGAGTGCCTGCATGTTCTAACACAACAATCGTTTTCAAGAACAAGCAATGCGGACTTGTGCTTATTGCTGCTTTCTCTATATACTTTTCGCGACTGTTTATAGTATGTTTATGTTGTAATGTTTGCTGTGTGTTTATGCTATACCAGTAATCTAAGAAGTACTTGTCTCAAATGAAAACAAAACATATTTGCAAAGCGTCATACAATCTCGACCTATACCATTCAGTAATACATGTGTATTTCTTTATCTATATACTCTTAAAAAGCATACATTGTGTTTGTTTGATGTCATATCAAATGTCTCCCAGAGATCTAATCATTGCTTGGGGTTATTGGGCCATAGTACTGACCGAGCGTGTTACGGTCTACGTAAATAAAGGTATAATTCCTCAATTTATAATAGGTTGATAGGCATCTGACTTGTAACAGAGGATTGATCATCAATCTATGCCAATGGTGTAAGGAAGTCTTAGCGCAATATAGATTGTAGTTTTGTTTATTAATGGTACTTCAGATATGATTTGTACAAGGTTTATCAAGAATGTTCTGCTCTATGATGTACGTACAAGGCTTCGAAACATTTCAATATCTTACCTCAGGGTGCACTCAAGGTGTCAAATAAAGACACGATATTGCAATAATATAAGTTATAAGGTTGTGATAATATGTCTAATCGTAAAGAGATAAAAACGAGACTTTCTTGTACAAATATTCAGTCCTCATAATCGGATGATAAGAGATGTGCACTTGAACGTTTTCCGTCCGCACGTCTTGATAAGCTACCTTTCAATTTGTCCGCACTCAAACGAGTGGCAGTACACTCTGACATTAACTGTGTTAACTTGTTAACTGTATGTGTAGGCAGTAAAGGTATCCGTTCAGTTAACAGCTGTCCAAACATATATATATATATACAAATTGGGTATTTATATATATATATACATATATATATATATATATATATATATATATATAAATACCCAATTTGTTAAGCATGGTACAAACGGAACTTTGCTGCAGAATTCGTTGCAAGTGAAAATGTACACGATCAAATTATTTTAAAAGAAATCTGCATTATATCGATTAAATCTATACATAATATGAATTTATTTGAAACCTATTTATTTAGCTCGACTGCGAAGAAAGCCTAAGGCTTACTTGAAACGCTCTCGAGTCCGTTTTCTGGGAAATCTAAAGAACGCTCCCACTGTGGGTATCGAACCCGTGACCTCCCAATCGTTAGGCGGACACCATATCCACTAAGCCACGGCGACCACATAACATGATTTTGATGACTTAAGAACGTCAGGTAACTATGTATGTAAAAGCTCATAATGTCTCAGGAGTAAATCTAAAGGTACATTTAGTTGCTGTTCTAATTGTACCAAGCGTCGGCGTATTTATTGAATGTTCAGGTCAAACGAAGCGTTTTTGGACTTAACAATAATGATATATTAAATTCTCGGAACTACTTATATTAATTTATTCCTATAAGAGTACATTCAATTAGAAGAAGGTAAGAGCTTGGATAACAAAGCAATACTATGACGCCCATTTGTGAGAGCATCATAATTGCTCCTCGTAAATATATAGACATGTGTTGTTATTACTATCCAGAATGTAATAATTGAACCCTTATTAATGATTGTATTAAATGTTCTTAAAATGTAAATAGCACTGCCAAATGCTGAAATCCCTAAAAAAAAATTGTCACATCACATTTATGGCCATTTTCTCATTACTACATTTCATTTTATTCTCGAAAGCATTGACTTATCATTAAAAATGAAACTATAAAGTGATATAACTCAGTTCTAATGACGTTCCATTTTACCAGCAGTGTTTCAGGTGGTTACATAAGATGATAATTAAATACCTTAAGGATTGTTTTGATAGGGCAGTTATCAATCTACCAATCGTACATGTTTATTAAGTAAAACAAATACTTAAAAAATGTTATGTTTTGTCTTTAAAATTGTATCACTGTGCTCATATGAATTCAGTCACATGGCGTTAAAAATTTATTTCGCAGGCGGTATGCTTTTTGTTACCGAATAAACTTACCTTGGGAAGCATCTGCGTTCATAAATACCATTGCATCACTTACCGTGTCAGGGAGAAATATGGCACATTTTAACCTCGAGGGACAACATAACACTCGACAAATGTTTATTAAAAATAAAAGCTTATGGCAAAGGTAAATATTGTACGAGCCTAAATGTCCGTTTACATCGTTGCATTATTAAATAACACCACTTGGGCGCATCGTGCATGTTTACATCAATGTAAATTAAGAACATTTACAATTGATTTTAACAGATTCTCGTGACACCATGCGTGCTGTGTGTAATGAATACATTAACAAACATTGGCAACTAACTAATTATATTCAGCGAATGAAATTATTCCTAATTCAAAATATCACGTATACAAACAAAACAATACATTATAAGTCGCAGATACGCTAGGAAGATAAAATCTAACGTATAAGTTTACAGAAATATAGTTATTTCGGCAATATATCATATATATAAACCATGTTTGCATTTACATTACCGTCAATAAAATATTATTAAATTTACGGTAATGAGAATGAATGCTCAGTTCTTGTCTTGCATCCTATTTTATCAACATCCAACTGCTTGTTGTTTGCACCGTGTAGTGCATAACACATGTCCATATTTTAGTATTTGTATGTACATAATGTTGCTTTACAATCATTTTCTTTAAATAGTCGTTTGAAAAATAAACTGAACTTTAATAATATCCTTCATATCTAAATGCGTCTAGAATCCGCCCAGCGGTTGTGACGTGTGCTATGCTATGAGAAGATCATATTTGTAAACGTTCTCGTGCGATTCACAAAATATTTTATATTACATTTATGCATTTAATTCAACTTTATGTTATTAAAATATTGCCATTTAAAAAAATCTTTATTGAAAAATGTAGACAATCACAATCAATGCTGATCATTATCGGGTCGATTAGAAAGAAAACCTATGTAATTCTTCTTTATAAAAAGAACGAAATTGTGGGCAAGACTGGGAAGTGCTGGACAGCATGTTTTCTATGAATCTCAGCGGAGAAATGAATCATGAGTACGTGGTGCGTTCGAAGGTTTTGTCAAGTAAGTAAAAAAGTAGCGAACCTACAAATAAATCACACACATGTAATTCTAAGAACCCATAGTACTTATTTTACAAGAAGTAAGGGTTCTGCCTTATACGGAGAGTCTTATCTTATTTTATAAAATCATATTTGTTGTAGAAATGTTAATATGCGAAATAAAATATTTATGTTTTGTCAGCAAAAAGATATCTTTTTATCTCAGGACCGTTATTGAAAAATAAACCAACGTAAAATCACAAGTTTATGATTATAATTCATTGCAATATATTAACATCGAAGTTACTTCTGAATACAGAAATGCTAGCAATACTGTATTATAAGTAATCAAATATAAACCATCACGAATAATTATCATAGACGGCGTGTTGTGCGATCATCATCCTCGCCTTAATTAAATGACCCGTTTACGTAGAAGCATGATTGTTTGCAAGTAACATGTGTGGTCATCGAGACAGATTGCACGAACCAAAACATCAATAATGAAATACAGGGTTCATTTATGTTAACCAATAGGAGTTGATTGCATCTGAAACATTGTATCGTCTGATGTGGTTTTATGAGTCTGGATGGCATACATTCCTTGGGTGAATAACGTGATTAATTAATCAAAACCCAAGAACTTGACTGTCGTCGTCTAAAGGCCAAACGAAGGCAATATTTTGAAATTGTTCTATTATGATAACTTTATTATAAATTCTTATTTCATACATTTTATATGTCGCAATAAATAGCGCACACTCGCTACACGATAACTGTTTTAATACTCGTTTACATAAAAATGATATACGTTTACCTTTCAAAGTAATAAAATACTTTTATATCTAAAAGCAGTTCATATGTCAATGTTTTCATAGTTTCTTAAAAATGCTTAGAGAAATAACTATGTGTTTTCGCCTTCATTTAGTTTATCAAGTAATGTTTTTTTAGAACTGTGTTAACTTTTCAACCGTTAATGTTAGGGCTATAACAATCCATTGTGTCTATTTTAACTTAAATACATTATATATTATTAATAACACATATAAACACAATCATTCAATTCAAACCAGATTTGGAACGGATAAACAATACGCCTTGAAGCCATGAAGTCTTACATAAATATTGCTATTTGTCAAGCAGTCCTTAAAAAAGTGTATTTGGGTAAAACCGACCGATTTACCAAAAGTGCACGACCCAAACGTTTCTTGAAGACTGGATTAAAATAAACAAAATCGAAATTCACAAGCAAGACATGTTTACTCGCGTGTGTATTCACGATTTGCATTACTTACTTACTTACTGCCTTTCACGCCGGTTGGCATGTAGGGCAGCAACAAAGGTTCTCCACTGTTGTCGGTCGCTTGCAAGCCTTTCCACGGTCGCCCAGTAGTGGTTGAGGTCTTTTATCTCCCCTTCCACTGTGCGTCTCCAAGTCTTGCCTTCTGGGGTCCATCGGAGCGCCACTTTCGGAATGGAATCGTTGTCCATCCTCAGTACATGGCCAATCCATCTCCATCTTCTCTTGGTTATGAGCGTTTCCATGTCTTCCATGTTGCATCGCTGGAAAAGGTCGTTGTTTGAGATCTTTCTGGGTCAGAAGATTCGCAAGATCTTTCTGAGGCATGTGGTGTGGAATGACGACAGTTTTGCAGCATCTGACTGCACACAGCTCCTGTATAGTTTCAGCTTTGTGTGGGTGCTGTACTGAGCCGATTTTCAGATGTTGTTCATGGTTCGCATGGCATTTCTGGCTTTGTTCAGTCTGCTTTTGATGTCCTCCTAAGCGCCTCCATCTTTTCGGATGATGCTGCCAAGGTAGGTGAATTGGTCTGTTTGTGGTTGGTCGGCGCCATGGGCCTTCACTGAGGTGGGTCTTTCGGCGTTGAGCAGCATAGTCTTTGTCTTCTTTTCAGGGCAACAGATACGATTTCAGGTCAATTAGTTTTCACTGCAAGCTTTTTGAAACAATTAGTTTTACCCTCAAATCAATTTGTCAAAATGGTTTTTTACAGTTGATAACAAACTTACCTTTATTTCCGGATGAGATTAGCTCTTCAATTTTCGGCGGTGATAATTTGTAGCAATTCTTATTGCAATAAATTAACTAGAGTCATTATGTATTGTCAATGTTTGTTTGTTTATATTAATAAGATCATTTAATTAAGTTCTTTTTTAACACTCCTGTGTTTAAGTCTCAGCGCACACCTTTTTAGCTCTGGGTTTGAAATTCTGAAATAGTCTACCCTTTCTCCTTTTTTTCTTGCTTAGCCACAGCTGAACTGATTTGTGTGGATTGAATGATGACATGTCACACTTGGTCATAGCAATAAATATCAGTGTGTCCAGATTTTCTGGCTAAAGAGACCCCCTGTATTTGTTCTTTATGCGGTTTTGGGTACTAAAACTTCTCTCACACTCTACACTGGTAATTGAGAAGCACAGAGCTATCTTACATAGCATAACAAATTATGTCAAGTCTGCATGCATTAAGATGACCCTCTTACACAGATTCTGCAGTGAATAGTTTTTGTATGAGCCCTGTATCATGCCCCTCATACTTGGCCACTGTTTTTTGAGTTTCTCTTTGTCTAACAATTTATTCACCATTTGGTTTTTAATTCGAATCCTTTCAAAAGATTTCCATCGGTAATGTTAGTATTTTTATCTTCTCCATAACGAAGGCCAACTTTCTCTAAAGCAACCAGTAGCTCAGTCTCACTGGACACTGTTACTACCAAAGGTTCCAGCAACAAGCTCAAATCTTTCAATATTTCACTGTCTTCTTTGCGAAATCTGTGCTTGATGTTTTTCTGTAACTTTGTCAGATACCTTGTTCTCAATGATGAAAACTCACTGATAATGTTTTCTGATTATCTTAAAAGTCTTTCTTCATATAGATATGCAGATGTCTTGAAATCTTCCTGTTTGAACTCAATGCATTGTTTCAAATTATCACCATCATTGGATTCTAAGTGGTTCAGCTGTCCTAGTGTGCCATCAAGAAAGGGTTGTATCTGACTAAAACAAAGATTTTGTAGCTGCAGCTGCTGGCTGAAAATAGCCACACACTCATGCACATCTAGCATCAGAGCAACAAGCAACACTGTTTTATAGTCTGAAANATATTCATCATTTTCAATAGGGTTCGCGTAATTCTGATATAAAAACACTAAACAAGTTTGGAAAGATTCAGACGAAAGTTGTGAAATCTTTTAAACAAGTGGAAATTCTTTATTTTCTCAAATTTAATAGAAACAAATCTGGACTTATTGTCCCGATGTTTGTCATTTTAAATGAGGTAAAAAAGCTCATTGATATGAAGACACTGTAAGTTTGGAAAGAATCTGATGAAAAATGTTTACATAATCACCTAAACCAAGCAGTTTTTCACTTTTATTTTTAAATTCAAAGGGACATAATTCTTGACTTATGGTCCGATATTGCTAACAAAGGGTTTGGGTTGGGTCCTCATTGATAAAAACAAACTGTGCAAGTTTGGGAAGAATCGGATGAAAATTTTGGACTTTGAACAAGCATTTCAAAATTTCTCAAATTCTAAGGAAGATAACTTTGGACGTAATGGTCGGATAATGATAAAGGGTCCATACCACCTGGAAAGTATTACGTGTAGCGCTTCGCGCTCTATATGTGGTTCTTAAAAAAAACTCCGAGGAGTGCTTGACTCAAGGGAAACGGGTTGCTGGGACACAGATCCTCCTTGATAAGCGGCTGCTTCCTTTATCACAACTCATTGTTACAATCAAAAATACGTGTCGCGCTTCGCGCTCTATATGTGGTAGGGATAGTACTTAGGGCCTATGATAGACAACCATTCAAAAACATCGATAATATATGTGTTGTTTGCATTTATTTGTTAATTTAAAATACGTGTATGTTTTATGATATTTAAGTGATGTAAGAAATTTTAATTAACGTTGTCACCACGCGGCATCCATTAATTTTAATAAAAATTGTAGTAAAATGGATTTTAAGATGTCTACATCAAAACCATAAGTAAACATTCTGGACTTATTGTCCCGATGTTTATCATTTTAAATGAGGTAAAAATGCTCATTCATATGAAGACACTGTAAGTTTGGAAAGAATCTGATGAAAATTGTTGACATAATCACCTAACCAAGCAGTTTTTCATTTTTTTTTAAATTCAAAGAGACATTATTCTGGACTTATGGTCCGATATTGCTCATATAGGGTTTGGGTTGGGTCCTCAAATGCTTGTTTTTTATTTTTTGTGTACGCAATTAATTCCATTTTATAACCCCGCACTGCTGTCTATGCATACGACACATAAACACTAACATGGTACCATATTTAGTGTTTGTATGTCGTATGAATAGATATAGTCGCGGGGTTATAAAATGGAAATAATTGTGACACAAAAAATTAAAAACAAGAATTTTATATTTACAAACATCCATGTTACCAGAAAACATCTCGTTTTGAAATTTTGGCTTTTGCTATAAGGAACATTGATTTTGTATTGGGTAACTTTATTTTTCGAAATACTTTAAGAAATTTCCGTTGATTTTTGAGTATTGTTGTTACTTTAATCTGTACTGTGTAAAGGGTTAAACTTGCCTGCTCAAGATGAAAACTGTCTGCAGGTTGTAAAAAATTCAGAATGCAACATGACATTTTTTCAAATAATGTGGAAAACAAAACAGATCACATAATGAAAACCTTAAAAAATACTTATTCAATGAAATATTGCAAATAATCTGACAAAAAGTTTTAAACAAAATATGTACAGCATAGGCACTTAGTTCAAATACAGAAATGAAATTACAACATGACGTAAGCCCTTCTGGCCTTGTACCAGTACAGCTAAAACATGGAAATACAGAACAATTGCTAATAATATAAAATACTTATAATATGTGACTAGAAACAAATTACTGGCATGCACAAGAAACAAGAAGCCCACGAGGGCCTGAATCACTCTACTAGCATCTGTTTGCTCAGTCTTTTGAAACGTTGACAAATAATTGTAAGACAATCTGTCAGTATATGTCTGTATGCTATAGCTTGCATTTAGATAAGAGATTTTAATGAAAACAAAGCTTCAAAATGAATACTTTGCACGTTTGAAAAAAATAATGAAGACTGTTTACTTAATCACATAAACAAACAGTATTTAAGAATTTTCTCAACTCAAGGGGAGATTATTCTGGGCTTATTGCCCGATTTTGCCCTTTTAAAATAGGGCTCAAGTCCTTATTGATATAAAGCATTGTGCAAGTTTTAAAGAATTGGATGAAGCAGTAGACATGATTGTGTAAGCAAGCTGAAGTTCCCATTTTCACGAAAGTCAAAGGGAGATAATAATTGACTTATTTTTCAGATGTTGCTCATTTTGAATAGGGTTCAAGTTTCCATCCATGTGAAGACACTGTGCAGGTTTAAAAAGAATCGAGGGAAAAACATGGACTTAATCGCACATCAAGCAAAGTTTCATAATTTTCAAAATTTGAAAAGAAGACAATTCTTGACTTGGAGAAATATTGCTCTGACGTTGCTCATTTTAGATAGGGGTCGAGTTCTTATTAATATAAGATACCTTTTGCAAGTTTACAAATAATTGAATGAAAACTTAGGACTTTATTGCATAAACAAGAAAAACTAAAGGACGGACAGACAGACAGAAAACACGCCATGACAAAAGCTCTTCTAGTAAATATGTAATCTTAAATATATAAATATATTCTTGTTACACATGAATGTCTCGACTAGCGTGTTCCCAACAATTATTGTTAAGATACATGACAAGAAAAGGTATATAGCTAGTTATCATTACTCATGGTCTGGTTTAAATTTTATTTAACCCATTACCAAACGATAACAGGATTTCACGGGTTTGTTGCAGACAACTCTAGAAATCATTGTGATAAAAAACGAAATTGCTCATATGAGCAATATCTCCTTTTATCACAATGAGTTCAAACCTACCAAATCAATTTCTTCAAATTAATTTTCAATTTGATTTGTTGTCTGCAACTTTTCGGAATTTGGGACAGTCCAAGATGTGTCGTTGGTAAAGGGTTAAAGATAAGGACCTTACACGAATAAACAAGCTGTTAACTTGTAAGTATGAAGTCCAATAGACCATGTGCGAGGAGCTTCTAATTCAACAATATGCATGGTATTAGCCAAGTCAATGGAACATCACTCTGGGATTAAACAATTGAAAGATAGGATTTAGGTTTAAACTTCATGTACAACTTTATATCATAGTTATCATTTGAAAAGTAAAGAAGATCTAGCCAACACAGGAATTTGCTAACAGCCGAATGACAGATTGATGAAGTGCCATAACATAATACAACCCCTCATGAGATAAAAATGTATTTAAAAACTGTAATATGACAAGAGCTGATGTTGAAAATAAAAAAAGTCATGTCTTCGTGTCACTTTGTAAGTATGTACATAAGGGTATTAGTGATAAAATATCTATATTTCTTCATTTCAATGTTAACAACGGACAAAATTGTCACAAAACCAGGTTTTTTATTTTAACCAATTCCCTCTGCAAGCCTTACTTTGAATGTGTTGTGTGACTTATAATTTGAATATGTTACAGACTTATTCTCAAGAGACGATGGAGTTTGAATGAAAATTTCTGTAAAATCTAGAATGATTCTAGTATCCTTGTAGTTTTTAAAACAAGAAGGAGTTTGTTTCTGCAACATACTGAGTGATGGAAGAAAAACCAATGACTGTACATATTGATACATAAAACCTATCCAAGAATATATTTTTTTTTACACTGCACTTCCAGAAATTTAAACCTGTATTCAAGATCTTTTACAAGCAGTCCGAGTATTAATCGCATCATATCAAGAAGAAACTCATCAACAGGTCTTAACTTTCTTTTACGCCCTGTCTCAATCTTAACAGTGTTCAGTTTTTCAGTATTTAACTTGTCTGCACCAAAGTCAATCAATGTCGAAAACAAAGAATTATAAAAAGAATTAAAAATAATGAAAGTTGGCAAGCCAGTATAAAACTTGATTTTATCTTCTGAGGCCATAATGTCTTCGATGGTTATTTCTGGTCTTTCGGTATTTGTGGAGATTGCATGCATGTCAGGGGTTGCCTGTACACCAACACTTCCAGAGCTGCAATCACCGACACTGGCGTCAACCGCATGTGATTTTGCATAGCTGAAATACATACATTTTATTTATTATATATGTATACATATATTGTACCTTTTAAAAATTGTTGTGACATAGTGGATATTGTGACTGCCAAGCGACTGGGAGGTAATTGGAGAGCGTTCTCATGATCTTTTCCAAAGACACCATGTACTGGTTCTTTCCAGAAAACAGACTCGAGAGAGAATCTCAATAAGCCTTAGGCTTTTGATGCAATCTATCTCACATAAATAGTTTATTATTATAAATACATAAATCTTTATGATTTGTTCTGGCATAAACAATTCACTTCCATATTAAACAAGGCTTGTCACTATAGGATGACATATGCCCCCTTTTTCCACGTTTTTCGAAACCTAAACGCAAACTTTAAACTTTAAGTGTGACGGAATTTCAGACGGACGGACAGACGGACAGTGCGATCAGTATATGCCCACCTTCGGGGGCATAATATGCCCACTTTCGGGGCATAAGAAGTGATGGTATATCTTAAGCATCTTTGAACTTAAGAAATGTTAATGTTAAGTTTAAATAATATTTATCAATTATAAATACAAATAAGCCTAACCCTAAAGAATAAATAGCCTGAAATTTTGAAGACAATAAAAATTTATATCATTACCCATGAAATGATTCAATCTGATCCCAGGAATGACTCTCACTCTGTGGCCTTGAAAAACATCGGGCTGATCAACACTGTCAAACACCTATAACAAAAGTAATAGTAAGACATAAATGCATGTTTCTGTACATTTTATATAAATATATTATATACAACAAAAACAAGTTAACTGATTAAATGCAGATAACAACACAGTTTAAATACACAGGAAGTACTTCATACTAAAATTTAAATAACCAAGTGTATGTTAAGCCTTATAGATAAGCTAGCCTTATAGATAAGCTAGAAATATGGGTTTGATGTTTTTACATGTTTATTATTGAAAAATAGTGTTACATACATGTATAAATATGTATGATCTGAGTGTCCCCATAAAACATAAATTTAACTGTTGTTTTGTTTGTGTGTTATTTTCTTAAACAAAGTTTTAGAAAAAAATGTGCGTCCTATCATAAATTTTGATCGCATATATTATACATTTTGTCTTCAAATACTGTGAAAAGTATGAAATGCATACTTTTTTTTAAATGCTTTGAAAGGTTAAAACAGCAATTTATTACCTTTATCAGAGATCTACGCGTATTTACTTTCTTGGTAGAAAGGATCTTCTGCGCAAGGTGTTCTGTTGGCACTTTGTTTCTGTTAAGGCTGTTTGGACTAATTCCATCCACAAAATGATCAGAGCATACCCTGGAGTTTCTGCAACATCAAAATACACAAAATGGTATAAATAAATACTGAAAAGGCAGAAAAAAAAACGATACATATATCTTAAAAAAACGAAACATGTATTGCTATAAAAACAGTTTGAAACAGTAATTTTTAGCAAAAACCTATGTTTATGGAGTAAACACGGAGAGAATATAAGATTAGCAAATCATGGTGTGAAATGTCAACACATTTGGCCATAGTAAATCGAATTTAATTAGTTTATTAGCCGATTAATAATAAAAAATGTGTATAATAATTCTGCTTGCCATGAACATTGTGTACTACTCCTACAAATACGAGGTTTATGTACATTGTACATCCACATATAAGATGTGGATATACATGTACAAATAATACCTACCCGTTAGGCTTCCAATCTTTTCCAATCTTCTTATCCAAGCGGGTCTAGTGGCACGATTACTTGGCAATTTGTGTAGCGTTTCAGGCTTGCCGTATCTGCCACTTTTCCCCCCAAATTTTTTACAGTCAGGCATACAGCAATAGAATTTGCCCATTGTTTACTTTTTCAATTGTTAAATTTAACACAGCCGGAAGTGAGCACACCTACTTGAATGGGAGACAACTCTTATTCGACTTAGTTTCGAAAATCCCGAATTGGCTATAACGGCTATCAATAAAGCAATAAACCGTGTAATCGCTGTCGTCTTGTAAAATTTAAGAAACTACGCGTTAACCAAAACTCGAACAGCAAACGTCTGCACTATTGTTAGAAAAACCACAAAATAAATATATTTTGATTATGTTTTGTTTTAAAACCAGAAAGTTTCACCGGTTCGCGTATTTGCCCAGTCCCTGTGATCTTTCATTAGTGCCCAGTCCCTGTGATCAGTTATTAATTAAAACCATTAGCTTTACATTATTGGCAATACATGTTGTAGTAAATGTATTAGGCACAAATGCAGTACTTATTTACACTAATTTACACAAAAAATCACCACTATGCAAGATATTCTGACAACAAAAATGTATACATTGATCCGTAAAATAACTTCTCCTCCCATAAGCGAAAAAAAAACGTATTACATAATAGTCGCCGCACTTCAGTGCGACGCCAATTATAATAAAGGGGTGTTTCAGAACAAAACTAAGTAATTCGAGCAATGCGAAAATTATTCAATCTGATGCATAGCACGCATGATCTCAAGGAATTAAATTTGTTTAACATAATTCTTCAAAAATATAAACTACATATGTATTATAACACTGGAATCTCGTTTGAGTCTCCAATTATAATACACACAAAGCGAAACTTCAGCTGCAACAGCAGGAGAGAAAGATTATGCTAATATGAGATCCGTTGTGTACATGTATGGCAAGGAACCAATTAACACACAGTGTGCAAAAAACAAATGTTCTATACAAAACACAAAAATACACAACAAACACACAATGAATAAAACGTGCACAATTAAAATGTTCTTTAATGTTCTTCAAACGTGTTTGAAACCGTTTACAGCACTGTTTTAATGTACATTCACTAGTTATAAGACTAAATTAAATCAAGATGCACGGCGTTGATGTTTGTTTGTGATGGTGAAAGATTATCAGGAATATCAATTAGATCACAAATCGTGGATGTTGTTTTTTTTCTGCGCCGTTCTTAGATCTATCACACTCACATCGCTTACAAGATATTGCGCCAGTGTTTATCACTTATTTCTCATTATTAGATTATTTTGATAATTTATCTTTAGTAATGCTACGTTAATAGTAAATAAAAACATAAAGGGTAACCAGCGAAACGCGAAGCATCCATATATATTTCAAATACTTATACGCGCGTTCTTCGAACAGACCTGGTTTAACTTGATTATTGTATCGTTAATCATCGCGTTCTTGCTAAATAGATTGGTCAAGTTGAAGTTAAAAAAACTGAAATCAATCAAACATTTTCTCTTGAATAATAATAATTTATACGCAGAATATCATCTTTTAATCTATCTCTGGTTTCACCTTAGTTGACGCCTTTAATGATGATTTTTAGACCTAGAACCAACCTTCTAGATGGAATGGAATGCATTGAAAGAGAGGTCACAAGCGCAGTGCTGGAGCGACGGAATATGAACAATTCAATACTTCAACATGTTTAAAGATCCTTTATGACAACAACTTAAAATATTGTTGTAAAAATATCGGGATGGGAAACAAGATTAATAGAATAAAATAAATTAGTGCACATACTGCATTAAAGTTGTAATTGTTAAATATGATAGCATAGCCTTAAAGTAGTAACGCTCTGGTGCCGCCAATGTGCCAACATATAGAGAGCCGCACGCAAACTGCATTGATAACAAGAGCTGAGTGTGACACTGTTGTATCCGCTTCGCCATTTTGTTAGGGACAAAATGGTTTCATGCTGAACACTCATTTTAACATCGCTACAAACCCTGCGCTGAATCCGTAAAGTTGTCAGATTAGCACATGCAGACTCATTATTTTGTATTCGCTATACTACACATAATATACATTCAATAAAATCATCTGCAACTGTAAAGGAGACAAACTTTTATAGATTGCACATTTTTAGATCGCGCAGTGGTGTTTTTTTGCACAAATGGGACAATTTTATTTATTCATTCGGGCCTACAGGCGGGAAATTGTCTCACGATTTCATTGGACTATTCAATGTCAAAGGTTGAGAGAAATAAAAACCTTGGTTAGACAGCTACGACATAAAGATCGTATGCGTTAAATAGCAAAATGGAAAAAACGATGCATCTAAGTTTCTCTAGAATCACACTGTTATGTACTGCAATACGATGAGAATACGACAATATTTACGAGTCGCAAGTCGTTTGTGCCACATATGCCACTTAATTATAAAAAAACGACATATGTGTGCCTTGTAATGACCTAATTTAAATGGAAGTTATGTCATCAACACATAAACGTGAGTGTTTTATGCAAATATTTGAATGATACCAAGTACAATCTAGAGACAATGTGCAACTTAATTATTGTAGTAACTATATTATGTTCATGGAATGTATTCACTATTCTCCAAATCAAATCCAGGCTAATGTCACTTTCTGTATTTAAAAATATGTGTTTGCAGCAAACGCTTATTTTGAGTGTGTTTTATATACCAATCAAATTCAACGTAGTACTTGAAGGACAAGACATAGTTTTCTACTTAAACGCCGCGACGCTTCGCCTTCTGTGTGCATTTATAAAATATATTTTATTATATCAAATTAAAGATAACTTAGGTAAAAATGGTTCATGTGTGCGTCAATCGGTAACATGCTATACTGATTTGTATTGTCCACATTCACTTATAAACGTAATTCGGGTGTTGAAACAATAAATGTGCCTGAATTTCCTAACAAAATATTCGTTTTTATTACAAGCCATGTGGACGTATGTTTATTTCTTCTTTCTTTATATACTTTTCGCGACTTTTTAAAGTATCATTAAACCTCAAACTCACAAACTCTTTTTTTTAAGTAATGTTTGCTTTAGGTTTATTTCATACCAGTAATTCTACAAGTAGTTGTCTGATATGAAAACAAAACCTATTTGCAGATCATCATACAGTTTCGACTTGTATCATTCAGTAATACATGCGTAGATATAGATCTATATAATCTTTACAAGCCTACGTTGTGTTTGTTTGTTGTAATATCCAATGTATACAACCATACGGCTCGCAATTTACTTTCGCGCATGGAAACAAAATAAATGAACCTGAATCTCCCAGCGATAATCATTGTTTGGGAATATTAAGCCTAAGTACTGGCCGAGCGTATAACGGTCTACGTAAACAAGACTATGTGCGTAACGTTTCCTCAACATATAATGGGTTGATAGGCATGTGACGGGTAACCTGGGATTGATTATCAAACTATACCAATATTGTATTGTGGGCATCGTAAGGCAACAGAGATTAAAGTTGTTATTAATGGAACCTCAGATATTTTATCAAGGTTTATCAAGAATGTCGAGCTCTTTGACGCACGTACAAGGATTCTAAATACTTCAATATCGAGCCTCAGGCTGCACTCCAGGTGTCAAATAAAGACACGATATTGCAATAATATAACTTATTAGGTTGTGATTATATGAACAAAATCCTTAACATGAACCTAAATTATGTTCATATCAAATGCAATGTATTTTGCAATAAAACACCTGTAAGGAGTGAGCCAACACCAACCGGACAATAGCCGACAATAGACGCTACGTGTCTTATTTTTAAGAAATGAAAACAAGAATCGCTTGTGCACATATTCAATCCTCATAATCGGATGATAAGGGGATGTGAACCTTAAAGTTTTCCGTCCCCACGTCTCGATAAGTGTCCTTTTATTTTTGACGCACTCAAACGAGGTGCAGCACACTCCGACATTTACTGCGTCTACTGTTTGTGAAGGCAGTAAAGGTATCCGGTTTAAGCAGCTGTCCAAACATATATATAAATATCCAATTTGTTAAGCATTGTTCAAACGAAACTTTGCAGAATTCGTTGCAAGTGAACATGTAACAAATCAAATTATTAAAAAAATGCATTATATCGATTAAATCGATACATAATATGGTTTTAGGTTTAACCTATTTATTTTGTCTCGCTTGCGTAGAAAGCCTAAGGTTTATTTGAAACGCTCTCGAGTCCATTTCCTGGGAAAGTGTCCAGAAGTACAAGTAAACACTGCACGAAGTCACGTAAAAGACTTGTTCAACCTGAAGGGCAACATAACAATCGACACATGTTTATAGAAAAAGA
Source organism: Dreissena rostriformis (assembly GCA_007657795.1). NCBI lineage: Eukaryota > Metazoa > Mollusca > Bivalvia > Myida > Dreissenidae > Dreissena > Dreissena rostriformis. Next base: position 62,385 of record VMBQ01002568.1, on the reverse strand, counting down.
AAGCTAATGATAAAGATAATATGTATAATGTGAGCCGTTTAACCCCTTGCTTTATTAAAACAACACCACTTGGGCACAGCATGCGTGTTAACATCAATTTAAATTTAAGATCTTTTACGATCGATTTGAACAGATTGTCGTGAAACCATGCGTTCTGTGTTTAATTCATACATAAACAAATATAGGCCAGTAACTAAATACATTTACCGAATGACATTATTTTAAATTCAAGATATCACGTATGAAAACAAAACAAAACATTACACGTTGCAAATACGTAAGGAAGATACTGTTTAACGTATATGTTATACATTAATTTAGTTATTTCGGAAATATATCAGATATCAGCACTGCGATTGCATTATCATTATATTAAATAAAAAAATCTTGCATGCACAATTCTTGCATTGAACTGCTGTTTTAAACCGTGTAATCCATTAAAATATCCATTAAAAAACGCCGATCAATGTTCTTTTTTCATGTGTATCGGTATAATATTGGATATAATAATAATAATACAATTTTGTTTCATTATGCTATAATAGATTTTAATTATTCAAAAAGCATAATAATTTGTATTGTTATATTGGATGAACATTTATCGCTTAGAACTTGATGTATGTACAATCCAAGTAATAGAAATGTTAAGATTAAGGCGAACACATCTGACCTTTTAATAGCGTTTATTTTAACAATTTATCAGTCACACGTCTTAGAAAAACCACGTGAGCTATATGAAAATAAAAAACTGATTGTTTTTTTTAAATAAACTGATACTTTTTCCCTCAAATGGTTATTGTGATTTTTTTTCAATAAAACTATTAGCCAACATCTCGTTTGTTTTGTGCATCGTTTGAGTCGTATATTCTTTCTTCAAGTTAGAGGGACTTGTTCACAGTTTTTTTAAATGAACATTTTCAAAAACAATATCATAAATTAAAATAATACATGCATTATATTCAAACAAGCAAAATAACAATCCGGACTTAGAAGCATGTTAAGAATATACATTCGGTAAATGATAATGGTCAATTGAAATCGGAAAAAAATAATAAAGCGTTAATAACGCTTTTCATAGAAATTTAGCAAAATCGTGTTATACCTACATATCATATAGTCTACCATAAACATTACACATCTTGCGTGTTGTAGCGGTAGCGAGTCCTGTGTTCAAATTCAAAGGCAAGCAGATTTGTTTTAATTATTTTCCTTGTTGTTATAATTCTTCAAACCTTTTCATAATGTGACATTTTCGTTAGTGAATTCATTTAATGGCATTTACAAAAATACAATACTCTGTAAACAAGTCTCTTTGAGGTATACATTACATAAAGTTGCATTACATACGTATTAACATATTTGCAATTCTCTCTTAGAAATGACAAATTACTGAAAATAAATTGTATGCACGTTTCGAAACATCAAAGCAAATTCGCAGGAATCATCCACAGTGAAACAATATTTACACACACTATTCACACTTTAAATTTAAGGCGTATTCTACATACATCCCTGGCTTCTCTTAAATCAGATAAACATAACTATAATTACTCTTGTTAAAACCCATAGAGAAGCAAGTCATTCTGCGATTCTTAAATGACAGTTTTTAAAATAAACAAATCACTGCGCAATACAATCAAACATTTACTGAACTCTTTTGTACACTGAGTAATGTTATAGTTAATTAACTACACATTGTAACAAAACAACAAACTCTGTCGTAATAATGACAACCTATATCGTCAATATTTGCACCGAATGATATAAACATTACGACTGATACTTTACATCGCAAAGATGATATTATTCTCCGTAAATGTAGACACTGTGAACCAATAGAATCAAATGCGTTTTATTGATATCATTTTAGTATTAAAGCCATTTTACGCCAATAGTATCGTCAAATATTGTTCGTTTTCAAAAAAGGCAATTTAAGTATGTTTAAGCTATAAATTATCATATGGAATCCGCACTCTCGTAAATTTGTGCATAGTTAACTACCTTTCTTATTCAACCACATAAGCGTTTTTACAGGTACAATTCGGGGCTAAGTAAGATCACAATCAAAATTATTTCCTTGATTGCATTGGCTTCCGGTTGCAGGAACATGTTATCAATAGAATACACGCTCTTAAGATCACAGTCCTCACGACAATAAACACAAGCAGTAAAACATTTGAAGGATATATAGAAAATGGAATGCAATGCCATAATTAAATTGAACGAGAGAATTATTATTATTATGGAAACAAAGCTCTTAAGTTTCACTGCAAACGAAGAAGTTGTCGCACTTGACGAACTCATTTATATCAAAGGGATCTGCATGTGGCATCCGACCTGAATACGTATTGCTTAAATGTCGCCTTTTTTGGTTAACGTTACAGATATGAATATACGACTTAAAAAAAAGTATACGAAATCACTACTTACAAAGAACTTCTAGTACTTAAAGAAGACGAGTACAATTTGAATGAGAATTATTACAACCATGGCACTAATGACCAGCGAGTATTTATTAAATACTATTTCCTGTAAGAGTTTAACGACCTCTGTCTACAAAATGTCCGGTAAGTAATTTGTTAGATCACATATCTCTATTACAGTTAAGCGTAATTATTGACTAATTTAACAGGAATGCGCTATATAATGATATTAGACGATATGTATAGGTCACAATATATACTACGTTTAACAAAAGCTCGACATCTATATCGAGCTGGGAGTGGCAATCTCGTACATTAATTGTCACGAGTCTTCTCTTATGTAGGTTCGCTTTCTTACCAGTGCACGTCAACGAACCCGTTGAAACGGTCATTGTCCTGTCTGAGTGGACAATTTCCCAGATAATTCGCGTCTGCATCATATTTAATTTAGTAAATTCAGGAAGCGTTAATAATATATGATACAATCATTAGCCATCTAAGTTCTATATAATTAAAGTGACTGCATATTAGATACAAAATATCATGCAATTTAAAATTTTGTACAGTGAACTGCTCATGCCGTAAAATATCACTGAAAGAAATACATACATTTGTTAACATCAATACAGTAAGTGTATTTGTTCCTTTAACTAATGTGGTTCAGAATGTTAAGAGTATGTAACAGTCATTTTAAAGACAAAAATATTATTATCCGTGAATCGTTGATTCGCGATACACTTAACTAAAGCAAATGCTCTTATGCACACGCCCACGCACTCGCACACGCAAACGCACCCCACCCCCACACACACGCACACACACACACACACACACGCGTGCACACACATACACACACGCACACACACAAACACATCGTTTCATGCAGTTTAGATTCAATTCATTTTTGCAAAAAGCGAGTCTTTATATTGTGAACAATTCATCATTTCAGGACAAGAATTGGTCAAATATTAAAATTACGTGACCCATTGCCATATGAAACAAATATTTAATTGACGGTATTCGTCCTTCATTTGTATATTTATAAGATATCATTAACAATGAAAATGTAATTGAAATAAATGAAGTGGTTCAACCGGTTACTTTCTTTATTGTGTCATATCAATCGCACATACATGCGTTATTTTCAAATTTTAAATAAGTTAAACCTTTAAAACTGAATTTCAAAACTAACATGCTTGAAGAAAATGAAAGGTCATTTCTAATGCCATGAAAGTGTTTGATAGCGTAATACTTTGAGATTACCGAATACGTAATGGATTTTATAGAATATCACTTTGTATCACTTATAGGATTATTATTGTCAAATCTGATGGCTTTTTGATAATTCTACCATGTTTTATTTGGGTTTAATGATGTTAACAAATAGATTATCATTCCTAAAGTTCATGTCATCTTAAAATTGCATGTCAATTCGTAAAGCTATGGAATGTGTTTTATGGAATGTTATAACCATTTTATATTACACAGAGCACTTCATTCCGCCATAAACGTCGTTTATCTTTTTTGCTTATGAATAACTTGTAAGTACAGCACTACAAGCAACTATAGTTTGTTTGCACTGAAAGGCTCGTTCACAACCAAACATGTAATGGCTCCAAAAGTGACGCATATCAAAATGACTGAATTTTATAATAAGAACTATAAATACGAAATATAAATCGTTAATTTATTTGTATTTGTAATTAAATTAAAACTCATCATCACACAGTAGGGTGACAATCGTATAGCTTTCATTCAACAAACATAACCAACATGAAAAGAGTATGTCGGTAGTAGGTTCGATTTGCTTTAAATAAATCTCCAAGTGTGCCTTCTTTAACTAAAATAAAGTTTAATAGTTTTCTCCTTTTTTCGAGCAAGAACTGCCAGCAATGTAAACATTATTCGTCGAGTTCAAAGACTTTAAAAAAAAACAGTTGGGCGTTTAACTTCTAAATGTATGTATGTATGTATGTATGTATGTATGTATGTATGTATGTATGTATGTATGTATGTATGTATGTATGTGTGACTATAATAGCACGTCGCAGAACATCCGAGTTAAAAAATAAGATCAACAATTGATATAATTATGCAATATTAAGTTTAACAATTATTTATATGACGGACTTATCCAAGGGAAGTTCGTGTGCGTGTCAATCATTTTTTTTTAAATTTCTACCACTGCACACGAAATCGTTTAAAATATCGTATAAAATAACTATACAAAGTGTTTTTTTCTGCGAACTATTGTTCATTGTCTATTTTGTTAGTTCAGAGCAAAAGGGTGTGTGCCTGATGTCACTTTTGACGACGTATTAAGTTTATTGTTCTTCTGTATATAATATTATTTATAGCATACTAAATTATCAATATTTACTTTATAACAAAACTTGTACAAGTATCTAATGTTTGCTAAATAAATTAAACGTAAAGTAAAATTTCAACATGATGCTTTTTAAAAACCTGCAAAATTTAGTAATTTGAAATACAAAATTAGCGCGTATTCCAACATAGGAAAACATGCACGCAAGTGTCCGGGGTGTTCTATATTTATATTTGTATGTGTTTCTCAATTAAACATACTTTTTAGCGCGACCAAAACGTAACGACTCAAAGTCATCATGAAACAGTATTGACTCTACCAATCGCTATTATTTAAAAAAAAACTTGAAACTTAAAGCTCGTGTCCAAACTCTGTTTTCATGATATATGCTTTTCCATACTTCTGATAGCATCACAGTGTTAAGACAGATTGATCCGTAAATTTTCACCTCGTGTGATCTTTTTGCAAAGCAAACGCTCATTATATTTATAATTTTCATGCAATACTGTTTTAAATGTGGATTACTTATTTGAGTACGCCCGAGGACATTGTGTGATCCGCCTTATCGGTTAACTATTCAGTTTAATATAAAGTAAGTAATGAGTGCATAAGTTACCGAACATTATAGACCTATGCAATAGTTTGTCTTAAGATTTGTTTTGTATAAATATTATAAAGCAAACTGAAATACTTAAATTCATTTAATCATTTTACACACCGTAGGGTCTCAGTAGTCTCCAGAGGGACTTTCAGTAAACGCTGACGATTGACTTCTCATAGTTGATGCAGTTAACGTACAGAGGCGAACTCAATTCCTGGGATTGTTCCCGATGATGCACAGGGTTGTCATCTGATCCGTGCTCAATCTCTCCGTCAATTATGGAGATGTGGGTCTACTGCGTCTTTCATTCGAGTTAGAAGGTTAACCGCGGTTTTCCTCGGTAGTTGGAGCAGCAACTGGGTTCTTAAGGAGATTGATGATGTAACCTTTTTTATATAATCTGTTGGCATTTCCTTTTCGTTCCATACATTGCTGAAGAGCGGTTACAGTAGCTCCATACTGGTTTCGACCTCAGCCTTCAGTGCTCCCGCCAGTATGCTGTCAGGTCCTGCAGACTTCAATTTTGCGATAATGCTACCGATCTCTTTCTTCGTGTATGCGCATCACTAAATGGCAACATCGCTTGTAGCTGGCAGTATATCGGGTGGGTTTGTAGGAGCTGGTTTGTTGAGTAGCTCCTGGGAGTTCTCAATCCAATTCTGCTTTTGTTCTTCGTCATCTGCTATCACTTCCCGTTCTTATCCCGTACTGGCCCATCTGGCTTTGCAAACTTTCCTGATATTATCTTAGTGGTGGAGTAAATGTCATTGTTTCTGTTCTGATGTGCTGCCTTTTCCGTTTCTGTTTCCAGCGTCTCTATGTAGTTCCGCATCTCTCCTCTTTAAATTCGATTGACGTTTCTTTTTGCTTTTATGTACTCTTCTTGTGCTTTTGCTGTTCAACTTTTTGAAATGTATCTGCTGGTACAATCTAAATTATATACCACCGCCAAGCATATACATTCGTGATAAATAACCACATATCTTTCTAGACGCCTAACGTTTTTTAAAACAAAAACATCTAAAGCTTCTGTTACACAGTTTGATAAAAGGACAATATCAAACAGGTTCATGTTGTATCGGCACTAACAGTAATTCATCTCAAAGTATATATATATATAACATGTCAATAATGATAGATAAGACGTGTTGTTTATTTCAAAATACAACTGGAAACATATTTTCCGCCGGGTATTTATATATGACATTTATTACACTAATTTAATTAAAAGAATGTTAACTGTGTGGCAGTTCGTATTAAAAAAAAAAATCAGTGTTCCATTGTGAATTACACAATTTATTTACTTTAAGATAACCGACAGAAAACATTCAATTTAATACACTTAACGAATCGGATAAACCTTTTGTCATGAACCGAAACGTAAATAGTGTTACATTCCTTCTAACATACATTTCATTATATAGCAGCACACACAACTTAAAAATGTATCATGCATTTGGCCTAAAACAAGCCGCTTATTAATTGAGTGTATTCTGCGAGCTAGTATTGTCCGCATCAGTACAAACATCATTTAATGGTTGTGTATAGGCAATGTATCACTTGACTTAAATAAATTGCCAGCGGCTGGTGACAGGATTTTTGTTCTCCGGATAATGCTTCTGGCGTTTCATGGAACTATTTTCATTCGCGAATCAGTTTTTCACGGACAATGTTATACACATTATAATACAACAACGACTGCTACAGTCACATTCGCTCTTGGCATAATCGTCCTTTAAGAGAGCATATTATCTCAAAATGAACGTTATTGTTCTTTGAATGTTTAGATAATAACAATGTGCAAGTGTGTTCATATGTAATAGTTTATTCTTGGCATTGTAACAAGTTGTTATACTCGAAAATAGTGTGCGGTGTTAAGTATGCAGTGATATAGCAATACGTATATGTCTCCATTCCTCTATCAAACTGCACGCTACTGCGTTAAGTTAATAATCATCCGTCTGGGTTGTATAAAGTATACATAATGTATACTAAAAATGTCATATAGGAATAAAATTCATATTAGTACCAATGCATATTTGAGTAAGGCGATACATGAAATATGAAGTACTGTACATAGTGTATGATGACGGTTATTGGAAGAAAAATACCTCTTTTATAAAGCAGTATATTAAATACGAAATGACTTGGAATCAGATTGTGCTTACGTTTACAACTAATCACCATCTCGATAAGTTCATTGTCTGGTTTTGCAAGCCGATGACACCAGTTAATATGATATGTGCCTAATAATATATTCGTTGATAAATGCTTTCTGGAAAAAAGCGTGATAAATGTATGTGTATAATTACAACTTATCCTGGAAAAAGCAATTTGTATGCACGACTTATAGATTAAAATTAGACACATACTATATATAATACATTCATATGAAAATTGCATAATTGTAGGGCATTTGAAACCTCGGATTCAGCATCAAAAGCCAAGCCGAATAATATGTGTATGTAATTTAAGAAATAATTACCGGCAAAGTGAAGGCGATACCAAGCATCGGAGCGTCAAACCGTTTTTAATTTCCGCAATAACCAACACAAAGCCGTAAATAATTTCGATGTCACCAAGAATGTAATATTATATAAACAAACACAGCGTTTTCTTTTTTTGGTTAAAACATGTTGTATTACCGTTCCTATGCCTTATTTAATGTGTGCTTCTGCTTCTATGCATTCGACATTTCTATACATTGAATGAATTGTATTTTTATAGGTAATAGTTAACACCGTATCAGCAGCACTTTCAACTAAAAAAGAAATACATAACAGCATCCCCAAGCTGTTTTTCTTAATTTTGTCCGAATGGAACTTTTAAGTATATATTCTAAGTAATATAGCAATAAAGACCTGTTTTTTTCCACATGTATGAAAGTGTGAATGTAATTGCTTACGTATGTTTCAATCGGTGTCGAAATAAATATTGCTATTCCGATATTCATTTATATGGCAATTCGCGTATCTTTATTATATTCCAATAATCGTTATGAATACAATATTAAAAATGCCATTTACCCACGTAAAATAAAAAACGGTTATAGTTTTTATGTTCGACCTTGTTAAAACTGTACCAAGTAAATGCTGTCAAACTGTATGATATAAAACATCAATTCAACATTCGTTTATGTAAGACATAGAGCATAACTCAGGTTACTCAGTTAATGTTGATTCGAGACCATTCTATATGACCTTAGATTTGGGGGTAAGAAATAGGTTGTTCGAATGTACAACACGAAATACCTGAACTCACTAGTGTACCGATAGCAAATTCGTTGCAGTCTATATTTATTACACCTACTGATGTTCTTGACATNTGAAAGTGTGAATGTAATTGCTTACATATGTTTCAATCGCTGACGAAATAAATATTGCTATTCCGATATTCATTTTATATGGCAATTCGCGTATCTTTATTATATTCCAATAATCGTTATGAATACAATAATAAAAATGCCATTTACACACGTAAAATAAAGAATGGTTATAGTTTTTATGTTCGACCTTGTTAAAACTGTACCAAGTAAATGCTGTCAAACTGTATAATATAATACATCAATTCAACATTCGTTTATGTAAGACATAGAGCATAACTCAGGTGACTCAGTTAATGTTGATTCGAGACCATTCTATATGACGTAGATTTGGGGGTAAGAAATAGGTTGTTCGAATGTACAACACGAAATTATTAGACACCCAGTCGAGTGTTTGTATTATTCTTTGCGGTGCTGTGAATATTAGCCAACTTAACGCATAAATATAAGTCGCACTTACATAATATACATTTATCAATTGATATGCATTGTTATATAACCACGGATATTCAATCGAGAAGGTTAATGCATTAGTTGCCTTTTGGCGTTACTACTTAAACATGTATTATTATTTTCATAGATATTAAATGTTTACATGCGTCTTTTAAATACGCAATCACGTTGATGGACATTTCCTTATGTACACATTCCCAGAGACGTAGATAACTACGGTATCTACGTCTCTGACATTCCTTATCTTTGATAGTGTCTATGAATATACACAGAGACGTAGATCTACGTCTCTGTCTATGTCTATGACATGATTTAGTAACACTTACGGTAAAGCACCGAATGGAGATGATATGATAGCTGATATATCCTGACAGCTACAAATCTCTTCTTAGGATGTACAAGAATGTACTGAACAGTGCATAAGATTTATCAGATAGGATGACGGTGTAAATCAAACGACAAAGACATGTGTCATACTAGTGTCCGTTTAACAAATGAGGAGATATCCTATGTCTGATATTTACTTGACCCGATTTTTTCATACGAGTGCTTAAATATGTACAATTCAACGACGGCATGCGAACAGACTATTAGCAATTCTGACGTTAAATGTGCATCAACTTTTGATATAATTTATATATATAAAAACAAAAAAATATATATTAATAATGAAAACAACATGAGCAATTTTCATTTTGTTCATAATAGTGTAACATGGTATAGCGTGTAGCTCCACAGTTGTGCGTGTACATCTAAGTTACTAAATGTGGTAAACCATACAAAAACATCGATAAATTAGTGAAAACAATATCAAGAAAATATGTATGTCCCTATGCGTTCGCATTTGGGACTTTACTTGTTGCAAATCTAATTTGATCTGCACATTATGTTTCAATGTATCTCTTGTCATCGTGTATCATAGTAAATCTTTAAAATACTAAATATTAATGTTTATGAGTCGATAAAATAAACTCGCACACGCTATGCAATGTTAGGCCTCTCCTCCTAAAATGTTTATTACTTTGGTGTGTTCTAAACTATATTGAGCCACAGCGATAGGCAGACAATGTCTTCAGTAAAAATGTTAAATCCAACAGGGTCTGGAGCTAATAATCCTGGAACAAAATTAATAAACCATAATATTTTATATTTGACGGGCGCGATTACAAGGTATTCCTTAATACAACAAGTGATGTGTTTGAGAAACACTATGTCCCCTTTTGAGCGATTTTGACCCATATATTTGACCTTTGATTTTGAAGGATGTCCTTGACTTTGACCTTTTACAACTCAAAATGTGCAGCTCCATGATATACACATGCGTGCCAAATATCAAGTTGCTATCTTCAATATTGCAAAAGTTATGGCCAATGTTAAAGTTTGTGCAAACAAACCAACAAACAAACAAACAAACCAACAAACAGACTGGGCAAAAACAATATGTTCCTCAGTATAGACTGGGGGACATAATAAGTGCTGATAATTCCCAGGAAATTACCACTTGAATGTCTCTAAGGCCCTACGCAGTCGATACAATAAACCATATGTAAGCCGGTAAAAATACAATACCATTACATGCTTACCTGATGATTCATTCAATAATTAATCTTTGTGCATCAAGAGTATATAACTGGTTTTATTAAATTAACTAGTATGATAAAAACATCTTATTTTTTATAATAGTGTTATCAAATGCTGCGAAATGGTATTACACATTTTAATATATTCGTAGAGTTTCACGTTTTAGGTTTAACAATGACTTATGGAGATTTGTGTGCATCCTCTTGAAGGAAATTTACTTTTGTTACCACATACTTGCAACTTTAAACTCTGACTGGCTGTTCTAATTGTTTGTGACGTTTCATAAAACATTGACTTTCTCAGTCTAGACTTTTCGCAAGGCGATATATTCTTCGCGATATTACTTTCTTCTCTATTATCGTATTTCTATTTGTTATCGTATGTCAACCAAATCCCATCCAATCGGTCAGTGCCTTGTCTGAGCGGATAATGGTCCTAATCATGTATACGCAACCTATTTATTCATGCGATAAAGTGTGTGTAAGAATGTACAGCCAATCTGTTTTATTGACTAGTAGGTTGAAGGACAGTTATCTTTTCCTTCCACATAACTTCATTTTTATACAGTCAGTTACACTTCCCATTAATAGTAAATATCAAAATTATTAACGGCTTTGTTTTAACGACAAATTATTTAAAATCGTCTTGTTTTTTTATTGCATAGAGGCAGCCTTTCAATTCCGAACATAAACGTCAAAATTTGTTCTATCGATCGAATCAGTTATGAAGTTGTAAACGAAATATAACAAACATACCATAGGTAGAAGTATTGTGTCAGATAATAGGAAAATATGTATTTGTTCTTGAAACATTATTTATTTAATACTATGATATTAGCTCTTGTTTCAGACGTGTTGTCTCACAGGCTGGCGACACATTTTGTATTTAAAGATTCGTTGTACCATAACCTTAAGCTTTTGTCCGTTATGTAACTTCATACAATTATATAACATATTATATGAAATGACCAGGCGCATTTCAGAATGACTGAACTCTAAAACAGTACAATAAATACAAACTGAAAACATTCAGTACATATATATTAAAGCATTACTTGCTAACAAAAACTTGTATGAATTGTGAAAGCGGAATTTAACACGTTGAAGAGCTATCAAACATTCAAGGCAGACACTTGATCAAACGTTGCATGTGTTACGCAGCAAGGTCACTTAAAGCAATGCATTGAGCAAGACAACACACACGTTTATTATATACCACAGGCTATTCTTTTAAGTGTCAGATGTGTTTTAGACAAAGATTGATAAATGTCATATATTTTACGTATAAGGAGCTCAATCAATAAATCACAGTAATTGCAATGGGCAAGCGTGTACTAGCCCTTAAATTGGTTTTAACACGTGACTTTTTATGCAAAATCAATCGCTCATAAATAGCTACTTTAATAGTGTTCGTAATAAAAAATGTAAGAATTGAGTAGTTAAAACCTTAGCATGTTTAAACAAACGAAAATTCAGTTTGAATGGCACCCCGTTCGGCCAATATTTTTTACAAAAGTAGTTTTATATTATTTAATCCATTTATCATTTCGAGTATTATTTAATTAAGCTAACTGATAACGTCGTTCACGACTATTCAACGAAATAATACACTCGTGCTGTTCAACTTGTGGCAGACAGTCAGTGAAACATTGTTTCTGAATTGCTTGACGAGAACATGTTAAGGGAATCTGGGGGTGTGATAAACGCAACAGGGATTGATCCCTGCTTCGGTTTCCAGAACACATTCCTTTGTACGATGTACACATACAATAATAACGAAACACCAAACACATTATCAGAATGGTAATTCCTGTTACCGTCAGCTATTTTTTACACTTAAGGAAACTTATTAAACAGAACAATAGTTACATGATAAAAGCGTGCGTCACCGCCATGGAACGGTCAATGCAAAGAATTGTGGGGTTTACCAATTTGATAGCATACATTTTGAGAATTTTTCCACAGCCAAAATGGAAGCCCCCCCCCCCCGCTAAAGTTTAAAGTTTTTACAACAAACAAAATGCCCTTATACCCAGGACAGGAATGTCTATAAGCTTTTTGCATGAACTTTTAAAGTGTACATTGAAAAGAATAAAATTTAACGGATGTTCTGTTCTGACGGCCACGATTTTTTTTATCAAAACCATTGTGCCTTCTGTGTTGAACAAAAGCACAATAATAGTGGAAAAACATGTTATCAAAACAAAACAGATTGTTGACGGATAAACAGAAACACAATTAAATGAGAACAGATGTATAATGGAATATCTAAGTGTTGTGAAATGTGAAGCGTGCGCTTTTGTGTTAGCCGTTGCAGCATAAAACGCGTGTGAATATATGTCCATTGCAAAGAAACATCGATGACGTATTATACCATTTGTTAAATTAGTACCATTCGTCAGCTGATCCGACTGGTTCTATAAAATAAGTGCTGATATCACTTAATGAAAGTGATGCAAAGAAAATACAATTAGAGACTTCATGACCATAACACCTGAAACTATCATGACTTTGTGACACCTACAAAACGATGTTTCGAAACTATACTTTATCTATAGCTGACTGTGTCTGGAACTCGCTTGTTGTGTGACGAAGTAACTACATATAGAAAGACCGCAAACCACTATCCGAAAATACATTTATAGTTTTGTATGCTGTGTTACGGGTACGAGCATACATTTCTACGGTGTAAAATTAAGAAAGACCAACATGGGAAACAGACTTAAGTTTGACACAGTGAATGACCTACAAAAGGTTTACTAAAACCCATTAACTCAAGATGGACATGACAGTGAGTGGTTGCACATTATCAACTCCATATTTATTAAATGCGTCTGAAGCAATTCGGTAAGAACAATTTCGCACATCAGAAATGAAGCAAAGCTACGTTTATTGAATACACCTTACTGACGTATTATTACTAACTGCCATAAACCATTATATAAGCAGTGAATAAAGCTCCTCTAAATATGATATGATTTTTTATGATTAGAAAAGTGTAATTATCACATTCGATTTACAAAAACATGTGGCATGTTGACAACGCTTAATTAGAATCACCCTCGCTACAGTTACTACGAAACAACTTCCAGTAAAACGATGACCAATGAACCTATACAACGTATAACAAATGACAATACATTTAAAGACAAGAGACATAATTGTCACAAAACCAGGTTTTCAATTTGAAACAGCTTCACTGCTGACTAATTTTTACGGGTGTTGAAGTTTTGTTTAAACTAGAGCTTTGTCACAGACGTGACGTATACCCCACATGCTGCATTGATACAGAATATTTTGTAGGCTGTCTTCACAAAACAACAGAAGCTAATTTTTTGGCGATTTTTAAGAACTATTATGCCATTAGCATTAATGGCCATTTTTTACTCTTGAACTCTTGAATTCTTTCGCATGACACGCCGTCCAATGACTGTGAACAAAATTAATGTACAGAGTCATTTTAAATTTTCACAATGAATGACATAGTTATGGCCCGGAAAAGCTCATGTATGGCCATTTTTGACCTTTGAACTCCAATTGTGACCTTGACCTTGGAGATATCGACGTTATTCTTTCGCATGACAAACCATCCAATGATTGTGAAAAAATGTACCGAGTAATTTTAAAAAATCTCACAATGAATGCCATAGTTATGGCCCGGACAAGATCATTTATGGCCATTTTTGACATTTGAACTCTAAGTGTGACTTTGACGTTGCAAATATCGACGTAATGCTTTCGCATGACACACCGTCCAATGATGGTGAACAAATGTGCCAAATGATTTTAAAATCTTACAATGAACAACATAGTTATGGCCCGGACAAGCTCATTTATGGCCATTTTTATGACCCCCACCTTCGAAGACGAGGGGGTATATTGTTTTTGGCCTGTCTCTCTGTCATTGTGTCTGTTATTGTGTGTGTCCCAAAACTTTAAATTGGTCATAACTTTTGCAATATTGAAGATAGCAACTTGATATGTGGCATGTATGTGTATCTCATGGACCTGCAAATTTTGATTGTTGAAAGGTCAAGGTTATCCATCAATGGCCAAAGGTCAAATATATGGGTCAAAATCGCTTAAAAGGGGACATAGTGTTTTTCAAACACATCACTTGTTGACCTTTGAACTCAAAGTGTGACATTGACCTTGGATATATCGACGTAATTCTTTCGCATGACACACCGACCAATGATGGTGAACACATGTGCCAAATGATTTTAAAAACTCGCCAAGAACGACATAGTTAAGGCCCGGACAAGCTCATTTATGGCCATTTTTGACATTTGAACTCGGAGTGTGACCTTGACGTTGCAGATATACACGTAATGCTTTCGCATGACACACCGTCCAATGATGGTGAACAAATGTGAAAAAGGACTTTTAAATCTCACAATGAACGACATAGTTATGGCCCGAACAAGCTCATTTATGGCCATATCTGACCTTTGAACTCGAAGTGTGACCTTGACCTTGGAGATATCGACGTTCTTCTTTCGCATGACACACCGTCCAATGATGGTGAACAAATGAACAAAGTCATTTAAAAATCTAACGATAAATGACATAGTTTTGGTTCGGACAAACTTTGTTCCGCCCGCCCGTCCGCCCGCCTATCCGCCCTCCGACATTCACCAATCTTATAACCAGTTTTTTCCTTTGGAAAACCTGGTTAAAAAAGTAGTGAACAATCCCAGATAGTCGATTTTGACGGCACCTTGAAAGAAATTTTGAATTATAAATATTTAGCCTGCTGTGTTCTCGGTGACTGAAGCAGAAGCACTTATAAGCGATACAAGGAACATACATGAAGACCTAAATGTAGAACAAGTGTTCGAATTAAAACAAATGAGCTGAAGCAAATGAATGACTTCAAACAACATATATTTACAATCATATAAAGGCCCATTCAGCAAAAAACATGTTTTAATACGTACCATAGCTTAGAGACACCGATGACTTGTTTAACCATTTATTAATAAAATACCGATAGGTCAGCAAATCGGAAATGTTTTAAAGAAGAATAAATTTACTACCTTAACATATTAAATGAAAGATAATAAAACATCTTCGTAACTCAATAAGTTGTTATTATGTTGCTCTTGTGAATCATAACCATTAAACAAATAATTATACCGAATTATTGTTTTTTCTTATATAGCTTTTGAATTTGGATGATATAAGGCTAATTTGTATGTACACTTGTGTGTTAAGTAATTAATTTTTGAACAGTGTTACGTTAGGCTATCCATAATGCTTTTGATTACCAGTGACAAGGCGGTGACCTCAACTTTAGCCATTATTATATGTTAAGTGTCTTAGTGTATGTATAGTCTTTCGATGAATAACACAGTGTTAAATTGCCTTACATAATAGACAACCGGACAGGACTATACATACTTATAGTAGTAGTAAAGTTTCATTATTCCTTTATAAATTTCTGGAGTTTCATATATATTTTTTTTAATGTGCATGCGGTTATTCT
The DNA here is from genome assembly GCA_007657795.1 of Dreissena rostriformis. Lineage (NCBI taxonomy): Eukaryota > Metazoa > Mollusca > Bivalvia > Myida > Dreissenidae > Dreissena > Dreissena rostriformis. The sequence goes on along the minus strand of VMBQ01002568.1, from coordinate 46,192 downwards.
ACTTAAAACATTAATACAATTAAGATATAATTTGTATTTGTACAATACTTGTACCTTTTATCGAATATAACATACTTAAGTAGCGATTACATGACGTAATGACTTTTCCACCATACTGGACAGATTTATTTCCATTTCGGACAGTGATGATGAAGACAACGCTAACGAAAATCTTAACATTTTACGGCTCAGAACATGACAATGAGACACTACTTCTACGGTGGTTCCGTCATGTCCCACAAGCCTACGTTAAGGGCAAATGGGGAGTTTCAGAAGCAAGACGGCTTCAGAGGGATCTCAGCAGCAAGACAGGTTCATATTGAATAAGATGATTTATGCCACAATCATTCGAATCCTCTATCGTATGTAGCAGTCAATTATATTTAAAACGCGATAAAAAACTTAAGTTTTTGTATAAGTTATCGGCGGCAAGATTTCCGTAGCAAAACAAACGTGCAGTATTACATAAGTCTTTTAAGCATTTTAAGGTCGTGCACATGATGACGAATTAAACAGCCGGCCTGCGCTTCATTGTTGATACATGTCATTCAAAAACTGTCTTAATGATTTTCATGTACATGTTTAACATAAATAATACTTAATAAATCGTTATGGACATATTGCATTGCTGGATTTGAGTGCGTTGAAGATGAAATCTAAATAAATACGTAAGACAAATTTTGAACATAATTTGTGGACTCTATTTCAATATTTATAGCTTGTGACTAGTGGCAACAAAACAAACTTTTATATCACGAAAAGGATTCCATGTTATGTTTTGTTGTTCCGACGCACTACATGGTCAAATGGGTTGGCATGGGTAAGTATGTGTTGTTTTAAAGGCTGACGTCATTTAGAAATCATAATATCTTTGTACTGTTGACGATGGCGCCTGCGATATTGATCAGTATTTTATTTTGCTGTTTGTTGCTGTTTTTGTGAGTAAACAGCGCAATAAATGTCTTGATTGTAGTCTGCGTTCATAAATAAGTAGTCGATGATAACTGTCTCATGCGCAAACACATTGTACGGAAGATAAGATCCGGAACAAAATAGAAATGGTGGAATAAATCAAATGGATATGCACAGAGACGTTAAGTGTGGTAAGTGCATTATAATTAGCTAACAGAAATGGTTGTATATAACACACAGGACTGACGGTATTTGTGCGAATACTATCACATTACGGAGATTCAATGTGTTGGCTTTAACACTGGCGTATAAAAGTACATAGTTGATATTACTAGTTACGACTTTAAAACAGTGTTAATTCGAAGTTCACTTGTCTTATTGAAACTGCACACAAGTAAGCACGTACACGATGACAATAACAATAGGATGCACTGTAAATTATAACATCTACTCTTTTGCAAAAACAACGACACTTTAATTCACGTTCAGTGCAGCGTAGTAACTCTGTTATAAAGATAGTATCAATGCTCAATTAATTAATTATAATAATAATAAAATACCATAAAGGTTAGTTATATATTACTAGAAACTTTTGCATACACTATTATGCAAGAACTGACATTTATGGAACCATATTTTCAACCAAGCACGAGTTTGTTTGATCGTTCTGCTCTTGAAACGCCCCGGTAGTTAATAATATAGTGTTCTATTTTCGTTGCAATTATTCCTTTAAAAGCCATTAGGCACGGTGCAATGCGCAATAAATGTCGCTCTTCCACAATAGCCATTTCGCTGGTGTTTTCGCATTTTATAACAGCATTGAAATGCAATTAAAGGGTAAACGCCACAATTATCAATTAAGATTGTGTAAAATAAATGTAGTATTACTACATATATTAACATAAATAACGGTGGTCAATTTTAGTTGTTTTATTTTTATCTTTCAATTAACTATTTCCCTAAAACTAAGTCAATGTATATTATGTTCACATATTATATTAAATACGTTTATACCTCAAAGTAAAATTTAAACATATGTATTCTATCCTCATGGGTCCTCGTCTTATGAAATCCAATTTCTGATTTATGTTCTGGCCCTTGGTAAATCCAGAGCAGTTTCAAGGATTTAGCTATAGAGCATTCCTTTTGAAGTAGGCTCTCTGAGAACCAGTCCGTCGACTAACCATCTAAGATTAATTGTTAAAACATTCACCTTATTTAGAAGATTGAACTTTGCAGTACATTTTAGGACATATTACCAGGTTTTTCATACAATGTTAAGCCTAAAAGTCACATAATTATATTATAAAAGACATAATGTTAACTCGCGTTTATAATCAGTCTTATAGACTTTCTGACTTTAGCCCCTCCCCTCCAACCATCTCAAAATTATTTAGCCAATCCTTTGTATTCGTGTACATCCACGATGTAATTGAATAATTTGTGTTTATGAGTCAGCAAAATACTGCTTATGTACATCATAACTTTAATAAATAGTCATAACCCATGTTGTGCATCCATCTAGAATTCACATTGTCATGTCGTAGCTCGTATTGTGATATAAGATATAAGGCAAACGCATAACGGCAGGGGTCATAGATCTATTTTGACAGCAGAAAAGATCTGTCTGAAAGCATACTAATGTAAAATACACAAAAAATACCACAGTAATTAATGAGCTGTTAGTGTACACATTGTCCGTTGAATAAAACATCGTGTGATATAATTTGACTTATATTTGTCTAGACATTAGAATGGTAATCTTAATTAAACATAAGTAGTCTCAATCGCCTTTGCTATCAGGATACAAATGGTGTTAAATGTTCTTTGCGACGGGATGATTAGTGTTTTATCAAATTTAACGAGAAATGCATTTCAAACAGAATAATATCACCTACAAATAACACTGAGGTCATACACAAGTACTTTGGCATATTACGTGAAATGTTTAATACTTAAAGAGTAACATAAATATTAATATAAACACACCAGATGTGTTCAGTGATACAGATGCTGGGACAAATTTACCGATTAATTGTTAGAAACCTACATGTTTGGGTTTTAGTGTAAGTGATTTAAAAACTAGTTTGCAAGTTTGCGTTCTTTTATTTTTTGAAGCATGTATTGAGGTTTGGAATAGTTTATATCGTTTACACTCGTAGCATATTGTTCCATAAAACATATGTTTCCCTAGAGGCCCTTGCAAGGCCCACCTGTCGCATATGCACCACAGCGCGGTATCCTGAGCATTACTCGTCTTGCTTTGAACGTTGTTTTTCTCCTATTTCTTTTGCTTCACACTGGCCTGTTCATACCTGATATTATCCGCTTCACTCACGCTGCTAACACTGCCTCTGCTTTGTTTATCACCGGCGTTTACGTTTTTTTGCCAAGTTTTGAGAGCAGCATAATTGCCAAAGGTCATGATTAAGTACAATATTGGATTTTTTTTATATAGAAAACATATGTGGCAATTACGACAGACTATCTTTGTAACTGTCACTATAGAATCCATTTAGTGTTGATTAAAAATGGCCAATAGGACTTAATTGCATATGAAACATGTGTCACCAAACGCAATTGAGTGTAGCTGTATGGTTTGATATCCCTGTGAACAAATTGTACACACTCATTAAAGCAATATAAAACAGACGGCGCGGTATAAATTTAATAGTAATGTTATATCAATATCTAAAGTATTTCGTATTTAAACCTACATCATAATGTATATACATGGCGTTATGCACAAACGATATTACGTCCAACAAATAATTTCGTTGGATAAACTTTTCGTACGCAATTACCTTAGCTTACTTTCTAAAAAGCATGTATTGTGCTGCTTTCTTCAATTAAGGACCGTTTCATGTAAATGAACTAATCTTGAGAGCTGCTTGATCGGACCATTGGATTAGCGAAAACCATTTCGCATAATCATAGGAGCGAAGCAAATCATACCACACGTAAGAATTACCACTGATCAGAATTCTCTACCTATCACGAAATTAATTAACCGACTCTGTTTCTTACTTTGAAAAAAGTATATGTTACGTCAAATATTCCTGTCTTATCACTAAAGAGAGTGGTTTAACATAACGGAACATGATTTGTATCTAATTGCAATATAAATTGATTAGGGATAGAAGCAATCACTTTTAGAAACCGGACTCGCTATCTCATGCGCATCAACAATTAAATAAATGGGTATGTGAGCTGAAAATATTGAACTTGTTCTGCAAATGCATAGCATTTTAAGATAATTATAATTATTATTGTGTATAAGCATATATCACTTGACTTAAATAAATTACCAGCGGCTGGTGACAGGATTTTTGTTCTCCCGATTATGCTTCTGGTGTTTCATGGAACAATTTTCATTCAATATGTGCAGAATTCGTATTTATATACGCGAATCTGTTATAACACGGGCAATGTAATAAACATAATAATACAACAACGACTGATAAAGTAACATCCGCTCTTAGCATAATGGTTCTTAAAGATAAGTAATTATCTCTAAATAAAAGTTGTTTTATGATTGGATAATAACAATGTGCAAGTGTTTGCAGATGTAATAGTTATTTTTGGCATTGGAACAAGTTGGAATACTCTTAAATCGTGTGTTTTATTTATAAAGTGCACGTACTGTATACAAAATATGTCAAATAGGAATAAAGGGAATATAAGTACCCCTGTACCTGTAATATTGGCGATACATGACACATGAAATACTGTACAAGGTGTATGATGGCGGTTATTGGAATAAAAATACATCTTTTATATAGCATTACATTTATACAGCGCTATAGGTAACTTTTGGGGTATATTGGGTAATCACCCCCTGTTTGTGACAACAATAGGGTTTTTGTAAATTCAATAGAGTTTTAGCAAAAAAAATCACCCCCTACTTTTGAGCTAAATTGGGTTTTTCACCCCCGTTTTTTTTACTCAATTGGGTAATTTAAGGAATGACATATATAATATAATAAAAATCTACTAAGGTTAGGTTAGTAGGTTACTATATTATTTATTCAAATGGAATTCAAAAAGGTACCTGTACATAACAGCAAACAATTACTGAATTTCTGATCAAAGTCTGGTCCTTAAATTTCAATTTTTAAATAGGGTGAAATAAGTTATTAACATTTATACCTCAAAATCATTGCTGCTTTACTTCTGTTGCACAGACTGGGTGCAGTATGCACATTTCAACTTTTTTTCTGTCCCATCAACGTCAACAATTTCTAACCAGGGATATGACTTTTTCCACTTTTGACAGGTTTTTTCAATCACGGACTTTCTGTCATGTTTTTGGATGTCAACTCGCTACTTTCAACTGCTACATACACTGTTTCTAACAAATTGATAACACGAATGATTCGGCACATATTCGCGCGTGCCTACTTGGTTGGAACAATTTTGCGATCGACATATATTTAGCGCAACAATCGCGGACGTCTTTCGACCTCGCTTAGACATTTTTATTACGCACCGTTATAGAAACTGAAAGTACAGACGCTTTACAAATACATGCACGTCGTAAATATTTTGGTCAGACGCTTAATTTGCTATGAAATTTAGTCCGCATAGCGTTTGAATAACTCCGACTGTTTTGCTCCTCCGTTTGTGTAACGACTCTCTTTTTGCGTCCACGAGTGGCCATTTTGATTATTTCAGAAAATGAAAGTAGAAATCGGAC
>VMBQ01002568.1:0-39799 GCA_007657795.1 Dreissena rostriformis | reverse complement strand
TTTTTATTTTTGTGTGTACACAAATAATTCCATTGTATAACCCCACACTGATATCTATCCATACGACACATGCACACTAACATGGTACCAGTTTAGTGTTCTTGTGTCGTATGTCATTGAATAGATATAGTCGCGGGACATTAAAATGGAATTAATTGTGACACGAAAAATTAAAAACGTGCATTTTATATCTACAAACATCTATGTTACCAGAACACATCTGACTTTGACATTTTGGATATTGCTATAAGGAACAGTAATTTTTTATTTTACGGCTAACAGGTACCCATTTATACACCTGGGTGGAGAGGGGCAGATGTGGGATAAATTTCTTGCCCAAGGAAATTCCAGTGGTAAGGGCGGGATTCGAACCCGGGACCTCTCGATCCGTAAGCCAGCGTCCTACCATTAGACCACTGCTCCATATATAAGATTTATTCTAAAACAAAATCAAGCCATCACGAAAAAAAGTTTTTAATTGAGATTAAGTTGATATATTCTCGTATAACCATTTAAACATATTAATTTTAACATAGTATTTTCTTATTCGTAATCCAATACATGAATATGAACGAATTAAATACATTATTTGAAGAATCTTACAATGGTACCCTTATTCAAATATTATTTTCTTCAATGAAATTCAAAATTAACGCCGATACCGACACGATTACTCGTATTTGTTGTAGAACCGAACTTGTGTCTAGGTTTCGTATAATTATATACATAAAATACATAAACGTGAGGATTCCCAAAACACTTACATGAGTTTTATACATGACAGCGTTTTCGATCAGAAAGAGAATAATATGCATTTACATTAAACTAAAATAATCGTTGCGTTTATGGTTTAACTTCTTCTGCGGTTGTATTATAGTATTCTTTTTATTCATCAGTTTTGAAGAATAAAACGCAGATCATATATGTGTCGTGTTCTGAGAAAACTGGACAAAATGCTTGTGCGTAAATTGTCATCCCAGATTAGCCTGTGCAGTCCGCACAGGCTAATCAGGGACGACAATTTTCGCTTTTATGGAATTTTTCGTTTACATGATGTCTCTTCTTAGCGAAAATCTAGTTTAGGCGGAAAGTGTCGTCCCGGATTAGCCTGTGCGGACTGCACAGGCTAATCTGTGATGAAAATTTACGCACAAGCATTTTGCCCAGTTTTCTCAGAACACGCCACATATACTCACTTGAAAACCACTAGCATGATATGAAAGTTTCTTGTGAATCCCTTCTATACTTTGTAAGTTATGTTCTGCACAAGAATAAAAAAAGAATATATAATAACTCCAAAAAAACTGTTCATAGAGTTATGGTTCGTGTTCACTTCCTCTAAATGTCTATCAATGTTAAACGATTTAAGTGAGAGACCTTCAATACTTGGACAGTTTTGCTCCGCACAGGAAATTGATTGACGGTAAATGCCTATGTAAATCCCTGAGTAAATGATATGGTCCGTGCACTCTGCACTTTCATTTAATGTCCTTTATTATTACATTTAGTTCCATGTGAATATGTTCAATATTTCCCGAATTAAATCATCCGCACAAGAGGCGGACAGAACTACTGAGGGTAGGACAACCGGAAAGATGGAAGGACGGACAATGCGATTATTATATCCCTCCGTTCGAGGCCATTACAACCGTGAAATACTGTAATAAAACATAATTTAGCTCCTGAATGAAGAGCTTTTTCTACTGGAAAATGTTTTCATTTTGGAAGATGTTTTCATTTGTGTTTTTATCAAGCTTTCGCCTGTAGTTAATAAAAGTTGAAACAATTATGTAATTGACTAAAATGTACAATTCCTGCATAGTTAGTTTCCACGGCAATTCAATCATAAACATTTCAAAAACATGCACGCTCTGTGTCCACTGTTATATCAAAGTCATGCCTTTAAATACAGTCCCGACGTATCACAAATCAACACAGTAAACAACTCATTATCGTAATTACTAGTCTAGAAACCATTCATCCCTTTTAAAAGCCAGCTGAAGCACTGACTAACCACATGTTTTTTTCTTTTCCTTACTTGTGTATAAAAACCGGCCGCGTGTCTACTTTAGGAAATGGTAACAAGATGTTTTTATAATTTCGTTCACAATGAGCTTTATACAGTTTAGTGTTTCTGGTGCGCCTTTGTTATAAGAACATACACTGACCAATAGTACCGTTAACGTAAAAACCGAAGGCAAATCGGAGATTCGTAATGTCATCAATCGTAGTTAGTGTGTTATTGTACATAGATATCGCCATCGTTAAAGGGTCAGTTGTCACATATTTTAGCCCAAGACGCAAGTAAAACCGATTGATAAATGTTCTCAATAATGGCTTTTGAAATAACACGATACATACATTTCTGGACATTAAAAGACTGACTCTTAATATTACCGTAGATACATAACGTATCATTATTCGGTTTTAAATATAATCAAATTGAAATGTCAGATGAATCTCTTTTTTATGGAAAGGAACCAATTTCGTGACAGTGTTACACAAAACACATGCACTAGACATAACACAAACATACACACAAAACATGCACAAAGGAATAAAACTGGTGTTTAAATTGGTTAAAAGGAGCTTTAAACCACTTACTTGGCCGTTAGTCGTTCACAAAACGTTTAAGTGAACACAAAATATTATACTACAAGCATCACAAATTCAAATTAAAAAGCAATAAAAGAGAAAATAGTTTACACTTATAACCATTTAACTACTTGATGGTTGGATGCAAACCAGAACCGTAGAATTTATACTTAATAAAGACACGATTTATATGAACAAATTTAAACAGTATTTGAAGAAAGCGGATTTTGTTTCTGTTATTTGTCTAGAATTTCATAAAGTTAACGATTCTCAAGCCGGTTAAGCCTTTAATCTAAACAGCAAGTGCTCATCAATTAGTGTACTGCGTTGCTCGCACTAATGTTATTAATATGGGTTTCACCTAGCGACTTGTAGTGACGGGGTCAAGATATTTCCAAATACAATAAGTGCTGATTCTTCCAAGGAAATTGCCACTTGAATGTCTTTATAGCATTCGCAGTCGATGCTGCATATTCCTAATGTAAGCCGGTTTAAATACGGTAGCATTACATGTCTTACCTAATGAATAATTCAAGAATGTATATGTGTGCATCACATGTATATAACTGGTTTTCTTTAATAAACTAGTATTAACTAGTATGCTAAAACATATTTCTTCTATGTCTGTGTTATAAAAGGATGCGATATAGTATGAAGAGGTTCCACTTTATAATATATACTTACATTTTTGTTTTAGGTTTAACACTCATTGATGAAGATTTGTGAGCATCATTTTTAGGGAAATTTACTTAGTTTTTTACCACATACCTGCAATTTTTAACGTTGTCGGGCTGTTTTAATTGTTGGAGACGTTTCATAAAACCTTGAATTTCTCAGTCAAAGGTAGATCAACACGATCGGAATAATGCAGACGCGCTGTTACCCTTGCGACAGACGGCCAGTAGAACATTGGGTCTGAATTCCATGGCGAGGAGATGTTAAAGGGGTCACGAAAATGAGTGAATGATAACTGCAACAGGGATTCTTCCCTGCTTCAGTTTCCACAACAAACTCCATTTTCGATTTACAAATAAAGTTATGAGGAAACACCAAAAACAATTTCATGATGATAACTCCTGTTACCATCAGATATTAGTTTACGATAATTATTCATTAAACTGAACACTAGTAACATGTTTAAAGCTTGCGTCACCGCCTTGGAACGGTCAATGCAAAGTAGTTTGGGCGTAACCAGTTTGATTGCTTAAAATATGGGAATTGTGCCACAGCCAATATGGAATGTCCCACCGCTTAAGTTTGTACAACAAAGACAAAACACTGCACAAAACCCCAGGGGAACGAAAGCCAGTGAACAATGGTATGAAATTTTATAATGTACATTGACAGAAAAAAAACTTACGGATGTTATGTTATGACGGCCAAACCGGCGGACGTTTTTGTATTATCAAAACCATTAACATGATGTTATCAAAACAATACAGATTGTTGACGGATAAACAGAAACACAATTTAATGAAAACAAACATATTATTGAATACCTAAGTGATAAAAAATGTGCAGCGTGCGCTTTTGTCTTAGCCGTTGCCGCAAACGACGCGTCTGAATATATTACCATTGCAAAGAAACATCGATGACGTATTATACCATTTGTTAAATGAGTACCATTCGTCAGCAAATCCGAATGGTTCGCTTGACTAAGTGCAAAGATCACTAAATGAGGGCAACGAAAAGACAATAAAACACAGGTGGAGACTTCATGATTACTAGTATCACATTTGAAACTATCATAACGTTGTTACACCTACACAACGATTATTCTAAACTATACTATAAATATACCAGATTGTGCCTGGAACTCGCGTTTGGTGTGACACAGTGACTACATCTAGAGAGACCAGAAACTATTATCCGAAAAAACATATAAATTGATGTATATATGCTGTGTTATGAAATGTTTTATGGTTAGAAAATAGTTATTATCAACACCGCATTCGATGTACAAAAACATGTGAAATGTTGCCACAACCGAATTAGAATCAGCTCCGCTACAGTTTATACGGAAAAAAGAAGTAAATCGACGACCTATGAACCGATACAACTTATAGCAAAGGACAATACATTACAAGAAATTGAATGCTCCCAGCTATCTGATTTTGAAAGAAATCATAAATATTTAGACTGCTGTGTTGTCGGTGACTGAAGCAGAAGCACTTGTTAACGGTACCAGGAACATAAACGAAGCCCTAAATGTTGCGAAATGTGTTATGTGAAGCCCATTAACGATTTTAGGCAGAATATATTCGCAATCATTGAATGGCTCATGCAGCAAAATACGCTTTTAAATACATTGCGTAGGGTACAGAAACCGATGCCTTGTTTAACCATGTTTCAATTATAACGATATGTCATAAAATCGGACTGTTCCTCCAAAAAAATTTCAGAGACTACTTGAGGACATTAAATCAAAGATTATAAAACAAATTGCATAAACTCGATGTTTTTTATCCCTCGAAGCCCCTTCACGTGAATTCAGAACACATTCAAGATAATGTATAAGTAATGAGAAAATGCAGAATCGTCAGGAAATCACATTGTTCTGTAAGGAAGCAACTGGACTTGAAAAGAAAGCTTTATCAGACTGTGTATGTAATTAACGACTTTTTAGACGAATTAAAATCACATGCAAATTATGTTTTAATGTTTGAAGAAAACAATGATACTTATCCAGCAGCAGTCTCAGGACGGATGATGGATTTTGAAGTAATTTGGTATTTTACCTGAAAAAAAACTAATCTGCCTCATTACTTGTTTACACAGCTCTCTGCAATAGTATTACTAACATTAATAAATCATTATATAAACAGTCATTTCACGTGTTTCACTAGATTTATATTTGAAAATGATTTAACACTGAAACTAATGGTGTGTACACACTGTGTGCGACATTAAACGATCTAAAAAGACGTGAAGCCTGAACTACACGCGGATTTAAATCGCCATCGCTTACATTTTTTACAAAAGACAATTATACCCAGTACACAGACGGCAAATGCACCAACTGAACGTATGTCTAAGGACAGAGGTTGTACATCACAGGTAAAAGTAGGATCAATTCCCGGATAATATATTATGACTGACACAAATCAACGACGTTTCTGATCATACACATTTAGCTTTCCGTATTTTATATATCAGTATACATTTAAGACATACATAGTTTTAGGTGATGGAAACGCGAAAATATTATATAATGAGGCCAAACATATTCCCGAAAACAAAATTTTACTGGAAATACATATTTGTTTTCCTTTTGTAAGTATGGTGACTGAATGATCTTTAACCGTAAATAATCAATATGCGTTGTCATAATCAAGATCTGACCTTTGCACATAAAGAAGTTGCATATGTTTAATTTTCTAATGACGCTGATGACTTGTGAACTACATGTTAAAGTATTCCTATTCGTCAGCACATTGAACTGGTTCGCCGGTGGAAACAAGAGAAGAGGACAATAAACTAAACTGCGCATCATGACTCAATGACTGTCGAAGCTGTCACAACAATTCGCGTCTCTGAAAAGACAGGAAACCTTTCTCCGCACATGCAAACATAATTTTATATTATCTGCGGTGAAATTGCCGAGCAAAAAGAAAGCGTTTCGGACGTGAGAGTCTTCATTTGTTTCTTGATTTAAAAATGCAGTTGGTCATGTACGATAACTAATTGTATTCACATATAAATGATGATGCATGTGAAATTTCTATTTTGAAACACAATATCACTTTTTTATGAGTAATTTGCAAATTCCTATGCTTCGTACCTTAATAAGTTGTAATTGTGTTGCCTTGGTGAATCTTTACCATTGTACAATAAATTTAATATAGTTTGTTTTCTTGTTTTTTTTTCTTGTTAAGCTTGCTTATTTGAATTACGATGATATGATGTTTATTTGAATTTACACGTGTGTATTAAGTAATATATTCTGGAACAGTGTTACGTTAGGCTATCCATAGTGCTTTTGATTACTAGTGACAAGGTGGTGACCTCAACTTTAGCCATTATTATATGTTAAGTGTCATAGTGTACGTATAGTCTTGTGGTAAATTACAAAGTGTTAAATTGCCTTACATAATAGACAAACGGACAGGACTATACATACTGCTAGTGGTACTAGATTTTCATTCTTCTTTTTATACCGTTTTTGGAGTTTCATTATTCATAGCGTTTTGTTTTACTTGCCTGAGGTTCTTCTATGTTAAAACATTTAATATATTTAAGATTTACTTTGTATTAGTATATACAAGTTTTGAACTGAATATTTGAACTGTATTTCCACATTTCTAGCGTATGACTAGTAACAGCAAAACAAACATTTACATTGCGAATAAGATACCATGTAATTTGTTGCTGTTGCGACGCACTACATGGTCGAATGGGTTGGCATACGTAAGTATGTGTTGTTTCCGAATTGGACGCCATTGATAAATCATATTGTCTTTGTACTTTGACGATGGCGTCTGCGATATTTATCAGTTTTTTTATTTTGCTATTTGTTGCTGTGTTTGTGAGTAAACAGCGCAATAAATGTCTCTATTGTTGTCTGCATTCATAAATAAATATTCGTGGATAACTGTCTCATGTGCAAAAACATCGTAAGGAAGAGAAGATCCTGAACAATAGAAAAGCTTGAATAAATCACATGGATATGGACAAAAGCGTGTGATGGATGGTAACAGGACATACGATATTGGTTAGAATAATATCACATTTAGGCATTAACAATGGAGTATAAAAGTACATAGTTGTTATTTATAGTTGCGACCTTAAAACCGTGTGAATTCCAAGTAAACATTTCTTATTAAAGCTGCACACAAGTAAGTAAACGATGAGCTTGACAATAACAATAGGATGTATTGTCACTTTAAAAATCTACACTTTAAAAAAACACACTTTAATTAAAGTTCAATGCAGCGTACTAACGTTGTATTCAAGATAGTATCAGTGCTAAATTAAGTAATTACAATAATAACACACTACCGTAACGGGTAGTTATATTTGAATTCAAACTTTTTCATAACCGAACATGCGAGAACCGATATGCATGGAACCATATTTTCAACCAAGCACTAGTTTGTGTGATCGTTCTGCACTTGAAACGAAACGGCAGTTAAAACTTTATATTGTTCTATTTTCGTTGCAATTATTCTGCAAAAGCTATTAGGCACTGACAAATGCGCAATAAATGTCGCTCTTCCATTATCGCCATTTCGCTGGAGATTTCGTATTTTATGACATATAACAGCATTGAAATGCAATTTAAGGGTAAACGCCACAATTATCAATAAAGATCGTGTAGAAAAAATGTGTTTTAACAACATACATAAACATAAATATCCGAGTTCAATTTTAGTTGTATACGTTTTATATTGCAATTATTTATTTACCTATAACTAATTTAATGTTTTTGTTCACATATTAAATCGGGTACGTTTGTACCCCAAAGAAAAATAGAAACAATTGTATTGTATCCTCATGGGTCATCGTCTTTTGAAATCAGATGTCTTATTTATTTTCTGACAATTGGCCACTCCAGCGCAGTCTCATTAAGTTTTAGTGCAATCCTTTTGAAGTAGGCGCTGTCTGAGTTGCATTATGTCGGCTAACCATCAAAGACTCATTGTGATAAATTGTAACTAATTCCCCTTATTTTGAAGATTGAACTGTGTCCAAATGACATTATGTGAACTCGCGCTCATAATCAGTCGTATGGACTTTCTGACTTCAACCACAACCCACACCCATCTTAAATATATTAAGCCAATCCTTTGTATTGGTGTCCATCCACGATGTAAATAAAACAATTTGTGGTCATGAGTCAGCAAAATTCTGATTATTTACAACCTTACTTCAATAAATATTCATAGCCCATGTCTTTGCATCTTTCTATAATTTGCATTGTCATGTCGTAAATCGTATTATGATGTAAGACACAGGGCAAACGCATTACAACAGGGTAAATAGATCTATTTTGACAGCAGAACAGTTCTATCCGAAAACATAAGAATGTAAAAAAACACAAAACATTCCACAATAATGTATAAGATGTTAGGGTAAATAGTTTCCATAATAGAATTGTTACTTAACATTGTCAGTTGAATAAAACATCGCGTGATTAAGTTTGACTTATATTTGTCTAGACATTGTGATTTAGTTTAATATATATTTGTCTAGACATTAGAAATGGTAAACTCAATTCAACACAATATTTGCTAATTGCCTTTGTTGTTATGACACAAACGGTGTTTCATGTTTTTTTCCGACGGGATGAGAAGTGATTTATCAAAATTAAAAAAACAAATGCATTTCAAACAGCTGATTAATTTCACCTTCAAATAACACCGCGGACATTTCGTGAAATGTTTTGCTTTCACAGATTAACTTAAATATTATTATCCAAATGCCAGACGTGTTCAGATATTCCGATCCTGGATATACTTGACACATAAGTTGTTTGAAACATACAGGTTTGAGTTAAAGAGTAAGTGATTTATAAACTAGTTTGAAAGCTTGTGTATGTTCTGTTATTTTCTTGTTTACTTGTAGCATATTTTTCCATTCAAAATGTAAGCGTTTGACAATTGCATGGTATTTTATACAATTTTATTGTATTTTATAAAGTCATCGTAAATATTTCATAAAGTTTTGTTATATTTTGAAACATACTGTACCTTTATATTTTCCTAAAGTCATGCCTGAGTTACAAATATTGAACACCTCTTTCAACCCATGTTTTAATAGAAACGTTTTATGTTCGGTTTTTTATGAAAGAATTATTCCAGATTATTTGTTTCTGTAACGGTATTTCGTCTTCTTGCCAAAGATACACTGAGCAAGCCACACATAATGTTTTTAAGAGCTCGGATTTTAAGTAAAAGTATTGTACTGGTTTTTCATGGTAACAATAAACATTCCGTCATAGTTACTAAAACTATCAGTATATAATTTAATTAGCCTTGAATCTGATTGAAATATAAATCCTTTTTCCTTGCTTGCTTCGAGGGATTTTAAGAATTGATCAATATAAAGCATTTTAAATCACAATTGGCATATTTACATTGTTCGATTCTATTTCTGGCATTTGTATCTGGTTGTTCATCCCAAAGAAATTTGAAACATTTCGCTTTTAGCTTTGCATTGATCTCCTGAGATGGATTTGGTAAAACTGTTAGTGTAAATACAAGCTTTGGCTTTTCAAAACTTTATTTTTTTCCAATTAATGATAACTTCCACCGCTTCCATTTATTTAAACAAGTTACCAAACCATGAACATTTTCAAAATATTTACAGACATTGTTTCTACTGGTTTGTTGTAAGATTATATCCATTAAATCGAGGCATGGTTGGAGCTCCAGACAAATTAATAGTGTTTGCAAAATTCAATTTTACCATTTTTAAGTGCACCTGACCTAAAGATTTTAAATTTATATGTTTAATTTAAGTCCGGATAGTAATTTGGAATCTTCTATGGTTTGTATGTATGTATCAAACGATTTACGCGACCCGTCAAGTAGAGGCGTTATTAGCAAAGAGTGACTGTATTAGTTCTACATTATTATTGTTTATTCCTATTACCTGCGTGTAAGGCTATTTGTCTATCAACATCAATGCAATGTAGTTAATAAAATGTTAAGGCAATAAAGCGCAACCTTGTCTGAATCACTTTTTATACCAAACAAAACATACGAAAAGTTGCCATGATTTGAAATGTACGATGTTGCATCTTTCTAGAATAACATAACACACCGTCAAGTGTGTTCATTTAAACCGAAGTGGCTGAGGAATTCAAACATTAAAATCAGAAACAAATATCAGACCGGTTTCCTTAGTTTGATTTTGTCGTATAATTTATTGCAAAAGTCTAACGTTTTCCCCAATGTAACTTCATGTATTTAGTCCTTTTTGAGTTGTACAGCTTATATGACTCACGAAAGGTTTTATGCGATTGGCAATGGATGTTTAACTTTTTTTGTAATCAACGTTTGAAGTAAAACAGGCCTCCAGCTATTGGCTAAAAGGGTGTATTTGGTCTTGAGTAGTAAAGTTATTATGCATGGTTTTGTTCAGTGTGGTCAGTTTATTAATGTTAATTATATACTAAGATTTATAACTATGTATATACTATAAACACCTGCATAACGATTGGTTTATATATTCGAATGATAATGTATTCTTTTTTATTTGTCTAAATTATTTGTCGCCGCACTTTCAAACTAGCGTCTCTGTCCGAATAGTTGCCTCGTGATCCTACGATTCGTTCACTTCAGCTGAGGTAAAGCTATACTCAAAATGTATGTTCTTTAAATTGTGTTAAAAAAGATTCCGTGCACTCATCTGTCATGGAAGGTTCAGCCAGTAGCGATACTGACCCGCGTTGACTTTCTTGGTCTGTTCCTTGATTCCTCACAAAAGTTAACACTTCAGCATTGGCTTTCGTGAGATGGTCGTTCACATACACAGGCTTTGTTTGGTTGGGGTTTTTTGCGCTGTAGTTTTGCTCTTGTATAACTTTGTTTCTGTTCATTCTTGAAACCATTTTAATAATGATCAACATCTCTCTTTGTCTATTTTAGCTGTTTTGTTATATATTTCCCTTTCGCTGTTTTCAATCTCCTCTATCCGTATGTTTTTTTCTTCTACGGTACTGCTCCAGTGCATTTTCTGACGCATTGCATTTCATGGATTTCTTCAGGCGTTTATTCTTTAATTTATGTTCCTCTTTCTTCGATTGTACAAAGAAGTTATTCCTTCAGCGGACTACTATTTCCTTTACTAGTTCATTCAGAGCTTTGCTGCCCTGTGTTAATACATTGTTTATGGTCTTATTGATGCTTTTGAGTGCATTAGCAATCACTACATCCGTATCCTTATCATAACTTGTCTCGCTTTGAACGTTGTTTACCTCCTTTATCTTTTGCTTCACACTGGCTTGTTCATACGCTAGTATTCGCTTCACTAACGCTGCTTAGATTGCCTCTGCTTCGTTTATAACCGGCTTTTACGTAATTTTTGCCATGCTTTGCATAATTGCAATTAGGTAATGATTATGTACGTATATTGGATTTTTTTAATAGAAAACGTCTGTGGCAATTACGACAGAGTATCTTCATTAATTTCACTTTGGATTCCATTTAGTGTTCATCAAACATTGTCAATGGGATTTAGTTGAATATGAAACATGGGTCGCCAAACGCAATGGAGTGTAGCTGTATGGTTTGATATTCCTGTCAAAAAGTTGAAAAACAAGCATACAAACAATATGAAACAGACGGCGCAGTATTTAATTGATGAAATTTTATATCAATATCTTAAGTATTCCGTATTAAAACATATGTCATGATGTTTATATATGTCGTTATGCAAACACGATATTACGTCCAACATTAAATTTAGTTGGATAAACCTTTCTACGCAAATGCCCTAGCTGCTTACTTTCCAAAACGCATGTATTGTGCTATTTTCTTTATTTAAAGACCATTTCATATAAATGAACTAATCTTGCCAGCTGCTGGATCGGACCATTGAATTAGCGAAAACCATGTCAAATATCATAGGAGCGAAGAAATTTTTGCCTTACGTAAGAACTATCACTGATCAGAATACTTTACATATCACGAAATTAATTAACCGACTCTGTTTCGTAATTTGATAAAAGTATGCGTGACCTAAAATGTTCCTGTCTTATAACTGAAGAAAGTGGTTAAACAATACGGAACATGATTTGTATAAAGCTGCAATATAAATTGATAAGGGTTAGAAGTAATCACGCTCGGAAATCGGACTACATGTCTCATACACTTCAACAATTATATTGTTAATAAAGAAAAAGGTGAGCTGAACAAAAAGAACTTTTTCTGAAAATGAATAGCATTTTAATATAGTGGTCGGGATATTTTCCATTTATTATCAAACACTGTTGGTTATAGTTCTTTTTCAAACGTTTAATACTACGTTTATTACTACATGTTATATTTAACTGATCGGTCGCCTGAGCCGCTTATATTGTACACACTTATCACGTGATCATTTGGTCGAAAACCCTGAACACGCTTTTAAACAATGGACGAGTATTTAACAAATAACACATGGCGAAACAATACACCAGTTTATAGATGCGGTTATATTATACTCATAAAATACAATACTTTATATACGAGGGAATATGATATTCATAAAGCATAATGCAATGTTCTGCCATTAATTTAAATCAGGATGTTTAACGATCAAAACAAAGCTCGACGTATCGATAAAAACACAACATATAGTCGCCTTAGATTATGAGAATGTTTAAACACCATGAATACCGTTTATATCAGTTTGATTTCATTTTTAATGGTTATACAGTGGTAATGAACATTACTTCACATGACTTTTAATAAACATAATTTAGTTCAAAATATTATGTTAATAAATTTCGTTTTGAAAATGATAAAACACAACTCTATATGTCCCATGAAAGACTTGGTTTGATTGTTTAATGAAAAAAACATAAATGATTTTATGTATAAGTCTTTTTTTAAGTGCACAAAACAGCTTAACACTGGTTTTTGCATTATGGTTGTATTAAACGTGGCATAAATATAGCCATGCTTAAAGTTCTCAAAAAAGGCTTACATACATTCATAGAACTTTAGCACCTGCCAAATTTAAAATAAAGGATATTTCTTGAACGTTTGGCCGTGTACATAACGGATAATTTGCAAATGTATTTTTTGGTATTGTTCCTCCCCTAACTGTTATCGTTAAACGACTTAAACATTACACAAAATCAAAATAATTACTACATGTTTCATGTCAAAGCATTTGTGCTATTTAACTTGTTTATAATTACGACATGAACTATTGTATACATTGCTAATAATCACTAACACCTAAGGCAGTGTAAGTATGATTTTTTATGTAAAACAGTTTTTCTCACAACAACAAGAATTTTACTGTAATTACAATGGAATATGTTTTTAAAACTAACCTGTTTAAAATGAGTAAACAATACTAAAAAGTATTATATAGTATATAATGACAAAACTTCGAGAAACGATTAACTATTTCTTAATATTACTATATCATTAAATTTTGCAATTGCATAATTACTGTTGTGTTATCATTACTTATAATTCATTCCATGGGTTAGTGAAAGAACAAAAATGTTTGCGATGTTGTATTCCCCAATAGACCATGCATTATTAGATATGGTTCGACAACGGAAATATATCACAAATTACCTAACAATTTTTGTCTATATGGCTATGTCTACTAAATGCCAGCGTCAATTTATTTCAATACGAATATCATTGAAGATAACACAGATGAACGTCTTGCTCTACTTTGGTACAGCAATTTAGATGTAATATCGATATTATTTATGTCATATACCGCCGTCAGCATTTGTTTCATTCTACGATCACCGTGGAATCATATATTTATGTAATTCAAAAATGACCTTGTGACGCCGGGGTCCTGGTATTTGTTCATTGTGTACTCCTTTAGCAATTTGTTTTGAGTTGTGCGAATTATAAATATATGATTTATGTTGTACCATTTTTGATAATTTGCATTCATTAATAATTATGTTGAAACTTCACTGAAAAAAATCTTAAAATAGATGCATGTGTAAACGCGCAATTTGCTAGATTTTAAACAACAGAATCAGCATGTTCAACCTCACACGCTTTGCACGGTTAAAGTTGTAGACCAAAAAAATAGTCACGATGTGTTGTTTGTTCATGTATCATCAAGTAATGTTATCTTATCCTAATACGAGTGAAGTCGCAGTTTGCGCATTGTTATGTCTACGTTAATTGAATCACCGGAAATTATAATTCACAGAAATATTATTTAAGCACAATTAATACTCCAACAAATAAAAACAAAATTGTTAATGTATAATGATGACAATGTTTGCGAAGATAAATTATGTACTGGTTTTGAAAGTTTCATCGGCCGTCGTTGTTTTTCATAGTGTAGCTGAAAGTTGAGGTAAAATTATAGCTTTGTTTTGAATATTACGTTCATACTGGAACATTTTAAACGTTGATTGAAATTATTTCGATAGGAGTCAATAAGGACTACCGAATGGGAGAAACATTATAAATATATTTCATATTGCGACGCAAAGTTGGAATGAGTAAATGCTACTTTTTTAATAATGTTGTTCATTTGGTAAATTGTTATATGCAGTATCATTTAAAACAATGTTTAATATAATTAGAATTTGTTTTATGATTTTTATTAGATTCGTGCAATATTATGTACGTACGTTTGTTATTCAAATGGTCAAAATTCAGTATTATACATTTGCTCGTATTATGTATTATGCACTACAATATCGAATTCGGTCCCTAGCTGAATTATTTAATTTCGTCAAATTAGAACCAAACATCACTCACACTGTCTTTACCTTGTACGAGTTGATTATGGTAAAAATGTTACGTATGCATACCATTTTCGCAACTTGACGGATTTACAGGACTACGTCAATAGAAGATTGGTCAGCAATATAAGCATTTACAATATGGAAGCGTCGCATGGCAGCATACACTAGGATTATTAAACAAATTCAAGTGCATTTACACACATAACTGTCAAAACTGAACACTGAAGTCCATGTGGCACATATATATTGCAAATATAAGTTAAAAATCCTTGATAACATGTCAAAATCCTAGACAAGAAAAGTGGTTATGTTCAATTAATTTTAATTTTAAAAGCAATAAAACACCTGCTCGGGGTAGGCCAATATCAACTGTATAACAGCCGATAATGTATGCTTCGTGCCTTATCGTTTTATCGTTGTTGCGGTTAACATTAGATTTGCGCGTGGTTTTATTCAATCACCATAATTGAGTGATCATGGATCAGAAGTTCAACGATATGTTGCCGCTCATTTTGACAAGTACCGCATTATAAATGATAACAATTGACCGCACTCTTTGACATATGAGTAACCTGCTATTCGCTTCTGCTATTGATCTTATTTGTAGTGATATTAATAGCTC
The DNA here is from genome assembly GCA_007657795.1 of Dreissena rostriformis. Lineage (NCBI taxonomy): Eukaryota > Metazoa > Mollusca > Bivalvia > Myida > Dreissenidae > Dreissena > Dreissena rostriformis. Next base: position 24,191 of record VMBQ01002568.1, on the reverse strand, counting down.
GCCAATATTAAACTGACACTTACCTTTATTCATGACTATATGAAAGACTGTTACGAAGAATAAATGTTTCCGTACTCCAAGCTATAATAATCGATGCAAGCGTACCTCACTAAGTATATTGTAATTATCTCATTAAATTCGTCCAAAACGTGCACAAATGCCAATAATGGACACAATCCATTAAAAACGTTACGCTAACGAACTTCACGAGTGCCATGTAGATTGTGTCGGGCTAAGCATCATGGTTTCATCAATATGCGTCAAAATGCTTCAGTCGCTGTGTACAAGACGCACAATTATTTGTATTATTAAAGAAACCAACTTCAAGATTGAAACCTGCTGTTTGTTGTGTTCGTTCTTTTCAACCATGTAAATGCCTGGAATTTTAAACGATTTGACAAATGGCATATCGTTAATGATTAAATATTATAAGTAATAACATCTTATCTAACCTACAAGCCAACTACCAACTATGCGTTTGGAAATTTGAGGCAATCGTGTATGTTTGTTTCTGTGTTTTATAATAGAAACCAGTCGCAGACTCAAGACAAAATCGACAGATTAACTGATGTCAGTAAGAAAGTATTAACATAGCTTAAGCTCATTAATATTAATACCATTGATACGTCATGTATCCTATGTTTCGATTTAGCAAACACATAATAAATGTATATCATCATTCATATAATATAATATAATGTATGCATCAATATAATCATCAGCTAACGAACGATCGGCGGATACGTTTGGAAAACTATTAGCAATAAGTTCACTTTGAGATTGATTAGGTGAATATATCGCGCTAAATATGTTATGTGTGTTTTTAAATCATAACATTGAAATTAGTTATTTTGCTTAATCGACAAAAATAAACGTGCCATAGATATATTGTAACATACATGATCTAAAGATAAAAAAAATCAGAGACAATACGAATTAAGGTGTTTACATTTCAAATGGATGACATAAAACTGACTGGTATTTTTGTATTTGTATATTGTAAGTTCACAATTCCTTAATAACACTATTCACATTTTTTTACTTAAAATACCAGCAAAATATACACATACTATTTATGTATAAAGCTTACAGGAAAGGTATATATTTTACGAACCGAAATGTCCATTTACCTCATTGCGAAATCGAAACAAATACGTCCAGAGTTAAAATACATGCAAATGAAATAACAAGCGCGAAGTTTATTCTTTATATATTACTGAATACGGGCAAGTGTTGTCATTTAACTTAAAATTGAGATGACTCTCATTAAAGCCCCGTTAACACTCAAATTTAACGAATATTTCGTAAATTATTTCACAAAATAATGTTTACCCATAACAAAATTAGTGTACCTTATAGCAAAAGCCAAAATTTCAACGCTAGATGTGCGCTGGTAACATATATTTAACATGATACAAAAGTGCTTTTCTTCTTTTTTTTGTGGTACAATATATTCAACAAATGTTCATGTACCAATTTAGTTTTCGGGTGTCGTATGAATAAATATCGTCACGGGAAATTAAAATGGAATATTTTGTGCCACAAAAAGAGCTTTTTGTATCTTGTTGAATCTATGTAACCAGATAACATCTAGCGTTGAAATTGTGGGTATGGTTGTGAGGAACACTGAATGTTCGCGGGTTAACGTTATTTTACGAAATATTTTACGAAATATTCGTTGATTGTGAGCGTTAATGGGGCTTTATAAAACATATTCCACAGAACACCTAAACGAAACCATTACTTGTCGTTGTGTGTACATTGTGTTGCTTTTAAATCATTGACTAAGTTTAGTTGATCAAACATTGAAATAAATGGGACTCGCTCTGAGAAGAGGGGGTTTAATGCATGTGCGAAAGATTTGTCCCACATAATCATGTGCAGTCCGCACAGGCTTATCAGGGACGACACTTTCCGCTTTGATGATGTTTTTCGTTTAAAGAAAGTCTCTTCGTTGCAGAAATCCAGTTAAGGCGGAAAATGTCGTCCCTGATTACCCTTCATGGACTGCACAGGCTAATCTGGGACAACACTTTACGCACATGCATTAGACATGCATAATGGCTTTATTAACGAAATGCATTACGAACATAATAATCTACAGTTTGACTACTACTTTAAAAGTCCCGAGGCGACTCGTCAAATAACACAAATCACAATCACTGAATTTATTGTATTTTAACAATTTTCATGAAATATATAACCACATTCAATACTGGCAAATCTGTATCGTCTAAAATATAAACGACCACGCTGTAGACCTAGCTGATTATTGAATAGTTGAAGAAAAAAATATGATGCGCTGCAAGGCATGTAATAACCTTAGCAGAAAGTTCACCAAAAGTTCACCATTAGTAAGCCATGCGTTAAATGAAAAATTGTTTGATGGCAAATTAAGTGGAAAATACTACGCGAACTAGAAATCAATTCAGAAACCATAATTCTAAGAACACACGGTTATTAACTTTTACATTATACGATGCGATGTTTCTTCATTAAATAAGTAGGCTTTCCTTGAAAATATGTGACTTCCAATATTGTATGGAAACACTTAAGTATAACAAATATGAATACGTTGAAATGAAGTGCGTTACAATTGAAGAACAAGTTCGTTCCTGACTTTAAACCAGTAATGTAATGCTGTAGGGAAATAACTATCATATATGGGCCCATCACACTTGTTTTGTCCGTGAACTTCAATTATATTAATCGAAACTGTTGCGCATCAATTTCCCAGAATGATTAATTTATTTTTTGAAAAACGTTTACACAAAAGCTTGTTTTCAAGTGTAACGAATACAGATAAGCCATGGAATTCCATTTGCATCGATGCTTGGTTCTTAATCTTCGTTGTTAACGTACCTGAGCATGGGGAGCTTTTAAGATACCGTGATGTTCGTCGTCGGTCAGTGCGTGCGTGAGATGCGTTAACGTCTTCTTCTAACGACTTCTACTTGACCCCTTTACAGATTTTAACGATACTTCACAGGCATAAGACTTGGGTGACCATCTTTCAAAGTTGTTCATATCGTTCCCTTACATTGCATATGCAGGTTACCAGAGCTAAAAATATATTTAAAGAACAAAATCAAAAATATCCTTCTATTCAACCACAAGGATCATTGCTTTAATACTTGGTGTATGACATCATTGAGTAATCCTTAACTTAATGTGTTTATAAATTGGGTACCCCTGATGGTTTTCATGATTTATACAGAGTAATACAGAAAAGTGATTTTACAGTTTTCTATAAAACAACAAGACCAAGACGTTTAATATTTGGCAAAAAGGCATTGTACGGGGGTCTTCAAACAACAGCCCTCGAGCTATCTTTTTTCTTTTATAAAAAATTGTGTCGACACAAATCACGAGTGCAAATACAAATCATTGTGTATTGAAGTAGTATAGACTGCATTCAGATGTTTCAATGAAGTAGTAGAGAAATGTTTGTTAATGAAAGCATATTTGATTTAATTTTAAACGATATGACTAAATTTCAATGTAATTTTAATAATAATTGTGAGTTTCTTGTTTGTGGTGACTTTAATTCAAGAATTGGTAGTAAACCTGATTATGTCGAAAATGATGATTTACACCGTTTCGATTTATTACCAGATGATTGTGTTGTAGATACTATTTTACCGAGGATAAGTCAAGATAAAAATGTAAACGAGAATGGTAAATGTTTACTTGATTTTTGTAAGATGTCTGGTTTTGAAGTGTTAAATGGTAGAGTAGGGATTGATAGTCAAATAGGAAAGTTTACTTGTGTAACGAGTCGAGGTTCGAGTGTTATTGATCTGGTTAAGTATACGCCGTTGTTATTTTCATGTATTGATCAGTTTGAAGTACTTGATCCGAATTTATTATCTGACCACTGTGTAGTACAATTTCACATGACTTCTGTTAAAAATGATTGTTGTTTTAATGGCAGTGTTATAAATGATGGCGATAAAGTACCGCGCGTATTCAGATGGGATAATGACAAAAAGGATATTTATATGCACTCTTTCAATGATGCAGGAACTACTCAATCTTTGATTAATATATGTAATGATATCGATCTTACAAATAGTTCGGCGTCATTAGATAATTGTGTAGACATTTTTTGTACTGTAATTGATGAAGTTTGTTCACCTTTATTCAAAAATACCATAAACACTCAAGTAAGAGGTATACATCGCGATAATAACAGTAATCAATGGTTTAATGACGAGTGTCAAAGGGCAAAATCTGAATTCTATAATAACTTGAACATATATAGAACGGACAGGTCGGATGAAAATATAATTTTGATGGTTCAATCCCGGAGCAACTATAAATGTTTAGTTAGAAAACATAAATATAATTATGATTTAGAGCAGACAAAGATTTTAGAACATAACCGATTATTAGATGCAAAACAATATTGGAATTTATTAAAGGGATCGGTAAAGCCATGCAAGNGCCATTGACCATTTGTGAATATATTGTGTTGTAATATGTGTTTACTCATGGGCTTAAAGCCTAATGTATGTTGAATAAACTCTATCATAATCGTCTATCATATGACATATTAAATTAACATATTTCAACACATCAACGTGTGTTGCCAAACTGAGTTGACAGTTCTGTAAGGTCGCGAAAATATATGGCATTATAAAATCACTATTTACTGATTGCTTTATTCTCATACCAAACAAGATCAGTACTTTTTATTTAAGCAAAAGACCAATTACCTTTGTGTAACACAGGGAAATACATGTACATACAACACAAAATCACACATACAAAGAATTTAAACTGCTGCCATGGAATGGTCAATACAAAGCTTTTGGGTTTATATCGATTTGATGGCAAACCTAGCCTCACAGTTAGTCAAGAAGTAATAAGTACTTAACAAAAATGCCAGAAACCCGTAACCGTTTATATAAATTATTAAATTTCACTAAAAACGAAGATACTTTAGCTTTTTTCTGATTGTTATTTATAAAAACAAATGTACTGCATTCGTTATACAGAAACGCTAGCAACCTTATATAATTAAGCTAAAAAACGTATTAAGACGGCATGTTGCTCGATCATAATAATCTCCTAATTGTATAGCCCGTGTACATATAATCGGAAAGCTATACAGAAACCATGTGTGGCAATTAGAACAGATTATGCGGCCCACACAACTCACTTATTACATTTAGTCTTCATACATGTTAACCAATATGAGTTAATTGCATCTGCAACATGTGTCGACCGACGTGGTGTTTTCCGCCTCAGTGATGTTAACACATTTTGTCAACGAAGATACTTCCGATATTTTCTGATTTGTATTTATTTACACAAATTATTAGCGAACTAAATTCGTTATGCAGAAACGCTCGCAATAGTGTATTATTAAAGCCAAAAAGCGGACTTATAATAGACGTCATTGCGCGAGCATCATTATCTCCTGATTCAAAAGCCCGTGCAATTATGATCGGAAGGCTTAACAGACACCATGTGTGGGATTAAGGACATATTATACGGCCCAAAAGCATCAACTATTGCATTCATACTTCATTTATGTTACCGAATACGAGTTAATTGCATCTGCAACATGTGTCGACCTTCATGGTGTTCTTAGTCTCAATGACGTAAACACCTTTTATCAACGACGCGTTTTTATGTATTCATCCATCTTTACAACATGTGGACCACCATCAAAAGGCCAAACTAACGAACGTTTTATATACTGCTCTAAAAGGATCAGTATACGCTGTTTTTTTTTTCTCTTTTTTTCCTACACATTACAAAAAGTATACATCTTTGAACTGTGCAAAAACTACACTGTGTAATTTAAAGTATTTCACAGTTAAATGTAAATGATATACTCCTGCACAAAAACTTCAACAAAAACACATACCTATCTAAAAGTCTTCCATAACTCAGCATTTTAATAGATTATGTTTTATACATTAATGAAAGATCGCGAGAGGCTTCAGAAATATCAGAAATTGCTATAATAAATGAAACTATGTTCGTTTATCAGCAAACCCAGCAAAATAATGTGATTTGGCCATTAACAAATTAAATAAATTGTCTTATGATGAGTGTTATCAGAGTGTTACAATTCTTCTGTTCGATTATTTTGTAACTGATAAAAAATAGCATTTTACTATTGCAAATTACGTTAATTGTTTACCCTTTATGATTATTAGAGACACACATGAATATTCAATTGAAAACAATGGCCATCAAATAAATAATGTTATCATGAATCTAACCATACATATTTCTATTTAAGTGACTAAGACGTGGGCTTTTTTACAATATTTCAAGAAGGCCAAATGCTTATGTGGATATATTTGAGTACATTGCATATGAAAGCAGCATACATACACATGTATATATACTTATTAACAGTACACTTGTTATAACTTGTCAATTTTAACTAAGATTGTTAAATAATAATTACATAATTAATATAAATCACTACTTAACATATTAATTATCTAATAATACAGAAGAAATTGCCATACGTATCAATACATTGGTGCATGAATTTATATGTACATTTACTTGTCACACAAAATCAAGCGTAACGAGAACCACAACAATCGCAAAAGATACTAACTTAACAAGAAAGTTGGTAAATATAAATCCCAAAAAACATTGTACTTCCCTCAAGATTATTTTGATATTTACTGCAATTTATGATATTACATTTCGTTTCATTCTTATTACGAAAACCTTTGTTCATTCTCATAAGAACACCTTAACAAACCAATGCAAAAGGTTGTATAAAGGTTTAACGTGTATTGTATGACGATGACTATACCAGAACGTACAGATATACAACTAAATAATATATGTAAATCGAGCAGTTAGGTTTTCCTTATAAAATTAGGAAGATGCGTACACCATAAAATTCCAATCCATTAAGCTACACAATAAATACTTTAAGTTAATTTATTACTTTATACATAAACAGTTTATTTGTATATCTTTTTCAATGATATTATTATTATAAGTAGTAGTAGTAGTAGTAGTAGTAGTAGTATTTAAACTAGTCCAAGTATTAGTTTCGTGTCATTTTTTAAAATTATAACAAAATATTGAAACAAGTATCTGAAAGCTCTGAATAATAGTTTTCCATAATGGTGATTTTCTTGAGAGCTAATGGGTTCGGAACATAAAATGAAATACAAAAGTAATAAAATGGTAACATCACTATGACAGCTTCATACTATACCCAAGGGAAACATGACAATAAATGTTCAAATAAGATAAGCTGGTTGTTTGCATTTTACCACAGCTACGCTGATTTGCCTACTACTTGTTTAAGCTCGAATCCTATATATAAACACAAATATTGTCCATGAATACAATGTTATTTGTGAATGTTCATATATAAATAAAAATGTAACATACTCATTCTTTTTCGACCTGTTTCATTTGTATATTTTAATGAAGCTATTTTGGCGCGAATACTAATATTTCTTAATTGTGTTATTTCCGACTTTTAAACTGAACTTACACATAATTTACACTACAGTTCTTTGATATAAGTAGTTCATTATGTGAAATGGATGAGTTTTGTAAGTGTCTAGCGTTAAGAAATTATTCATACACTATGTTTCAATTATTAAATTAATAAAAGTACACTGCAGTCGTTTTACAAAGTGAGTTTTGTGTGAATATAAATCGCTACGCTCAAGTTCGTAATACATGTAAACACATGGTCTTTTTAAAGAACGTTCACGTCTGACAAATTGTTTTTTGCTTAAACTATTCCATTGGATGTGAGATATTTTGTTTTAGTTTAAATAGGTTAGTTTTCCGTACGTGGCTATTGTAAATTTATTTAAACACTAGATGTCATATTTTGTTAAAACACATAGCTATTGTGAAACCTTGAAAGCGATGTCTACACAGAACAGTCTAGTTCCTTTTTGTTTTTTAAAATACTAGAATGTGTATACAACACTAAAATAACTAGGCACTAATTTATACAAAATGATGACTCTCAATTTACTCTATGAAACTTTAAGCCAACAATTAGTTTATATTCCCCATAGTGTGAACTGTTATACTTTCAAGTAAAGGTACGAATATGAGTCATATATATATAGAGAGAGGTCGAAAGCTAAGGCAAATATATATTTAGGTTGGCATGCCGAAAACTGCAGAACACATTGGTTGGCATGCCGCAAAACTGCAGAACTCATAGGTTGGAATGCCGCAAACTGCAGAACACAGAGTTGGCATGCCGCAAACTGCAGAACGCAGAGGTTGGCATGTCGCAAACTGCAGAACACATGCGTTTGCATTCCGCTTAATTGGCGGAAAGCCAACCTACGTGCTCCACTGCAATTGACGGACAGCCAACCTATGCGCCCTGTAATCGGCGGAAAGCCAACCTTTGTGCTCTGCAATTGGCGGAAAGCCGACATATGTGCTCTGCAAGGGCACATGGGTTGGCTTTCCGCCAATTGCAGAGGAGCACGTAGGTTGGCTTTCCGCCAATTAAAGGGCACATAGATTGGCTTTCCGCCAATTACAGGGCACACAGGTTGGCTTTTCGTCAATTGCAGAGGAGCACGTAGGTTGGCTTTCCGCCAATTAAAGGGCACATAGGTTGGCTTTCCGCCAATAACAGGGCGCATAGGTTGGCTTTCCCTCAATTACAGGCACATATGTTTGCTTTCCGCCGATTACAGGACACATAGGTTGGCTTTCCGCCAATTACAGGGCACATAGGTTGGCTTTCCGCCATAACAGGGCACATAGGTTGGCTTTCCGTCAATTGCAGAAGAGCACATATGTTAGCTTTTCGCCAATTGCAGGGCATAAACATACATTGGCATTCAACCAACTGCATCGCATATATAGTTGCATTCATCCAGTAGCATACCACATAACTATATATATATAGTAAAGTCGCTTCTAGCAGTTTATAAAAAATAAAACGCTTTGATTAAATTTGCCGTAGCTTTCACAAATAAATGCCGCTAAAGAAGAACGTTAGTGTGAGCGCGTTATAATAATATTTAACTTTACATATGAACGACACACTCTAAAATAACGTACTTTTATGATTTTAAAGATAAACAACTATAAGTTAAATTAATATACGACCTTTATAATGACAATTTGATCTAGTATGTGTATGCTTTTTGACGTGTTATCTCCACGTATCCACATATGAATGGTAATTGTCTTAGCTGAGCGGATAATTGCTCAGACGATGTGTGTCTGCAATCCTTTTATGAAATACTAAAGAGTTGATAGTTTCTATGAAAGACGACGAAGAATCTTCTTTTTATATGCAAACCCTTAGGTAGTAATTGAACTATCTCCACAAATAACTTTTAAAAACTGTCAAGTGCGCACTACTTAAATAGTAAGGCTTTAGGTATGATTCTATGTTTATATATGTGAATGTATATTTGTTTAAATTGTATGTTTCAAAATCACTAAACAGTGGAAATAAAGAGTTTATATAGCATATAAGTACATGTAAATTGCAATAATTATATTTTTAAGCAATTTCATATAAGGTGAATAGCATACGTTTTCTTTCTGCAATTGTGCTGTCAATTATAGCATATTTAACTTCGTATGCGCGTTTGCTACACAAATTAAATGATGGTGAAAATGTCTACAATTAAGTAGGTACACCCTTTACTCGACGCGTTATTCTTGGTTTTAAAAATGATGTTAAATCACACTGTATAGTGAATACTAACATTTGCAAATTACCATGAACCCATGAAAGGCAAGAACAATTTTAGTTATTTAGTGATCCATTAGTATATGGTCTTATGTTTCAATACGCGACTATACGTGGTAAGTTTTATTAAAATAATAACATTCAACCTTTTTCCCGAATGTGTACATCGGAATAGTTTTGTCGACCAATTCGCACAATAACACGGTGTCTATACCACGTGACTTTTTAAGATATGTGTTGGGAGAAAAAAGCGCGACCCAGATATCATTTTAACGGATGTCTTTTTTAATATATCACCATTTTTAATGGGATAAAGTTGAGATCCCGCTCATTGCTGAAGTTTTCTATAGGTATAATGTTGTTTTTTTTTAAACAAATAAGTATTTTTTCAGTAAAGTGCAACCGCGCGTTTGAACGGTAAGAAAAATGTCGGATCAGTGTGGGGACTTCATATTACAAACGCGCGGTTGCACTTTCCTGAAAAAATACTTATTTGTTAAAAAAACATGATGCCTAAAGAAAACACTTACGAATGAGAGGGCTCTCCATTGTATCGCATTAAAAATGGTGCAATATTTAAAAAGACATCCTTACAAATGTTATCTGGTTCGCGCTTTATTCTCCCAACACAGATCTTAAAAAGTCACGTGGTATAGGCACCGTGATTAAACAAAAGGTTTAAATATTGGGATAAATATCCTAAAGATCCTAAATTAAGCAATGGTTCATTTGAAATTATAGATAGGATAGATTATACTGTCAATTATGTCTAAAACAGTCAGGTTTATGCGTGCACCCTGATTTACCTTCTCCCATTTCAAATAAATGACACAATTCTGCCGTGCTTTATGTAAATATTTTTATCATTGCTCCATAGCGCCTGCAAAAGCACATGCCTAATGTCTTTTATAATTAAAAGAACAGAAAATCGCGCGCAAACGTTTATTCAAAAGGAAAGCTTATGAGAAATGAAAATACTTTACGAGCGAACATGCGTTTACATCATTTCGTTATCATATAAGATACGGTAGGGAACCGCGTGCTTGCTAACATCCATCCGGTTGTACAACACTTAAATATGCACTTGACGGGCTTTGCTACGAAATCATGCTTAATGTATTAAATGGTCGAAAATTTATATCTATATAAGCTGCACTTTAATTTTTCAGCGTTACTTGTGACTGTTTGCTGCTGTTAGTGAAAGAGAAATGTCATTTCTAGTTATATCTAAACCGCGGAATAAATAATTCTAGAAAAAAGTCATGTTTAATCGTTCGTTTATTGGCAAAACCGAAATATTTGCTTTGGGTCATTTATAAAGTAAATAAATCAAATGAGTGAACTGGTTTTGTAATCGTTTGTTTTTCTAAATTGCAAATGCATTTCATCTTTCCATATTTAAGTTAAGTACATTGTATACATGTTATGCTTAAAACAAACATTTAATGTAATACACGTATACATCTTATTTCTATTGTCAGACCATAAAAGTTAATATTGTTATGTGTCACTATATAATATTATATATATTGCAATCCACCAAGCCTTTGCAGAAACAGATTCATAAGTTATAAATGTATGAATAATATTCACCGCATCAGTTCATGATATGCCATGCACGCAAGATACGCTTTTTTCATATTAAGAGACGCGACTCAGTTTATAATTGGAACTTTCATCGAACATTAATTATACAACGTCTGCTGCAATTGCATGATTGAATCCACACTAAAATAATTATTATAAACGAGAAACAGATTATCTCAACATTAATGTTTATTATTAATTAAGTGTATATATCATAAATATACAAGTGCTTCCAGATTGGATATTTATTTTCGGCATTATAACAATTTGTTAATGTTTAATATATGTTTTCCAGTGCAGTGCTGTTTTTTTTTCAGGGCAGTCATAGCAATGAATATATACTTGCATTCTTTGATACCACTGTACCGGATAAATCTTCAGTCAGACGGTGGGGTTTTGCTTTAGGTATACTTGTGTATGTAAGTTGCCCAATTATTATCCTAATTTATATGACCCTGTCTATTTACCTAGATTACTACTGATTCCTGAAATTATATAATTTTAAACAGCATAAACAATTAAATAAGTTCAATTTTCATATAAGTATATATAAATATAACACCTCGATAGGAAAAATAGAAAGTGTAACAACGATCCCATGTATATAGTTAAATTAACACAATGCGTTCAGCAAAACAGTTACTGAGCAAATTGCTTGCAATATCCGTTACTGTTTCGTTTGCACACAGTTTTTCCCTGCTTTGAAAGTACGATTGTATCCTGCAGATAAAATCTGAAATGTCTTGAACCACATGGCACTAGGTCGCCGTAGCGTAGTGGATTTGGTATCCGCCTAGCAAAAGACACCAAGTACTGGTTCAAGTCCCAGGAAACGGACTCAAGAGCGTTTCTACAAGCCTAAGGCTTTCGATGCAATCGAGCTAAAATAAATATGTTTAAACTAAACATGGCACTATTGTTTTATTTTACAACAAATGATCATCTCGAAAGAATCGATGCCTTTTCGAGCTTATGACACAATACATTTGTGTGCTGTTCTCAGTTTGTATTCTTTTAGCAATACTTCCTCTGTAGAAAGTGTTATAAATGTATTTAAGTGTACAACAAGTCTGATTAAAGTAAGCTGATCATGATTTTTCGATGGATGTTTCAGTCAAAACTCGTTGAACGAATTGTTTGAACATTTCAATCTAATTGCATCCAATCCTCGTCGAGGGCATTCATTAACCATGCCTCTTATATATGCTATTGGTATTGACTGTTTGTTGGTCGACTTTGACAGTCTTATACATTCCTTATTTGAAACATCGATGTACACATTCGGGTAGATAGATATGGAACGTATATTCGGAACAGACATACTTGGCATAAGCAAATTAAACATCATAGCCATACCCATTCCTCGATAAGTTCACTGAACAGTAGAAAAACTGCATTACGTCACGGCATAGGACTTATAAGACTGAGGTTTGTATTTTGATTTGCACTTTAAAGTGAAGTTCACTGTTATTGTGTTTCTCAATTGTCGGTTGTGATTTATGCTTAAGACATTAGGGCCATAATAGTGTTGCAACACTGTTCACCTGTTCATGCCCCACTTTGGTTGTTTTCCGACCCACACAAATGAACTGTAACATAATTTAACTTTTCATTAGAGTGAAAATATAACCACCAATGATCAAATGAAATTTAGCTTTCTATTTCGTAACCCATATTAGTCCCCTTATGTGTTTCTCTAACACGGGACTTTTTTTCAAACGTTACAACCATTGTTTTTGATACTATGCTCTACCTAGTTAATGTCACCATGTGTATGTTGTCGAGCTTCAATAAGTGAAACTATGCCAGTAAATACATCAATCGATTTTGTAAGACATCTTCGTTAAAAATTTATCAAAAGTATTATGTTGAGTTAGAACATTGATTGTACTACAAAGTGTCTCTAGATGCCCAATTGAAGCATAAAACTTAAAAGATCAAGAGGTCAACCCAATCGATAACTTCGCCATCACACATAGACAGATACCGCATTATTCATTTAGCAACTAGTTTGAGAAAAACCTATACATATATATTATGTGTTACATACATATGCAACCTGATATTAAAAGGTAACAATAATAATCACCCAATAGTAAATGTTAAATGCATCGAGTGTGAGAAGTGTCTAATTAATTTTGATCTGGATAAAACGTATTCTTTGGTTTTCAATATATACATCCAATTTTAAAAATGCATTAGCTGGTTTCTGCAATACGTGTGTTATAAACATTCAAGTTTTAACATACACGTATTCTGAAGGTTTTTCATTTTTTTATTCAATTTATTCTTCAATAGTGTGTTTCACTTTGTCACTAAATGTCAACAAAACCAAATATAAGCGACCAATCCCTGTCGTGGCTACAAATTGTCCACATCAAACTCTGCAACGAAACTTTACGAACTGTTTATACAACCACTTCACGATTAATTGAAATATATTATAACAAACAAAGCTCATCCATTTGAAATCCTTTTAAAAATCACATATCGTATCATTTTTATTATTTTATGGCAGTATAATTAATTCATGAAATGGATCAGCTTTTACAAGGGGATTCGAAGACTGTTTCAAAGAATTGATGAGAACCGAATTAGAAGTATTGATCAAATGCATTAAATTACAATATTTGAACACATGAGTTTTAACATAAGGTTCACACAAGATGACTGTAAAAACGAACTTAAAATGAGTACTTTGAAACAAACAAGATTGCAATCATGCAGTAGGTAAAACCCATTAATCATGATATCATATTTATAGTATTCAAATTGCATTGGTAGTAAAGCAGTCGGGAAGAAAAACCCATAATAAGCATATCAAAAGCTTTGGCAAATTGTGTAAGATGCGTATCTGGTCCTTTATGAGCTTATTGGGAAAAACAAAACGGACTTAATCAGAATACGGTAATCAAAAAATCCGCTAGCAGTATTTCAATAAAATATAAAGAAGTGAGACTCCAGAAACTGCAGCAGTATTGCAATTCTATCATACACACCTTTGTGGCCCTTTATTTATGGCAAGGCACCAATTGTCAAAACGGTACAGTACGGCACAAAACGAAACAACATATACACATAGTAGAATAAAGCTGGGGTCACCGCCTTGGAACGGTCAATGCTAAGCATTGGGGGTTTAAACCGGTTATAGAGCGCTCAGCCTCACACTTGGCCCAGCAATATTCATGATACATATAAGTGTAAATAAAATTTAACCTCATAGCATTGCAACTCAAATTAAACAGTAATAAAAGGGAATTAAAACGCTTTTAATTTAATTACTATTTAATTACTCAATGGTAGGAAGGAGACCAGAGCAACAGAGTTACACCTTTTTTACAACTTTTTCAATACTCGTTAATCCGTCCGTCCGTTCAAATTGATGATGTAAAATTATTGTCACCAATTGCACTGAATGCCATGTTGTGCGGAGCAGTAGTCAGGTTATCCTGCTGTAAGCTAATTCATTAAGTTACATATTCATTCCTTTCTCAAAGTGTTCTTAATGGTTTCATCGCTGACATGTTTTGAATCTCTTAGCTTTTGCATGAAAGTGTCGGTTGATACCATTCGGTTTTTCTCTTTTTTTATGTTTAGATTGGTTTTGACAAATGCCCGAAATGTTGTCAATCATTTAACCTCTTTAACTAGTACGGTATTTATATAAATGAAACAAGCACATATCATTATAACTGACTGATTTTACAGTATGAGAATGAATAGCAAGACAGTGCAATTAATCAGTTCCAAATAACAACATAAATGCATATAATTAATATTCCAATACTTATAAACGTTATTGCAGTCAGGCAAAAAGGTGGATTGTTTCATACTCCTTCAGTCAGTCTTGTCATGCATGCAATATCGTTAAGCAAACTTTAAGTATATCTTAGTAAGTACATACCTTTTACAGAATACTAGAATACCGTGCGCAGAATGGGACCAATTTTTCAGCATTCAACCATTTCAGCATTCACTTTACCAAAGTACAAATTGTCCCTCGGCAGTAATCGTCCTGTTTCATTTATCAGGGTTGTTTTTAAGAAATAATAACGTCCTCTAAGATGATAAGGTAGTTATCAAAATTAAAGCTGAATTAACGAAATTTGTTAAATGCGATAGCTTTTATCTAAACATGAAAACGCTAATACTATAGCACTGATTTCTGTTAAGGTAGCGCACCTGTAATGGGCACCTTTCCAAATANGGTCAAACATTCGGCGTGGGGATACGCGTCGGCCTCTGCCGCGCCATTTCTAGTTGATATATATTATTACAAACAAAGCTCACCCATTTGAAATCCTTTTAAAAATCACATATCGTATCATTTTTATTATTTTATGGCAATATCATTAATTCATAAAATGGATCAGCTTTTACAAGGGGATTTGAAGGTTGTTTCCAAAATTGTTGAGAACCGAAATACAAGTATTGATCAAATGCATTAAATTACAATATT
Source organism: Dreissena rostriformis (assembly GCA_007657795.1). Taxonomy (NCBI): domain Eukaryota; kingdom Metazoa; phylum Mollusca; class Bivalvia; order Myida; family Dreissenidae; genus Dreissena; species Dreissena rostriformis. The sequence continues at coordinate 8,457 of VMBQ01002568.1, read as the reverse complement.
TGAGCACATGTGTTTTAACATAAGAACCTTATGTTAGAAGACACAAGATGACTGTAAAAAACGAACTTAAAATGAGTACTTTGAAACAAACAAGATTGGAATCATGCAGTAGGTAAAACCCATTAATCATGATATCATATTTATAGTATTCGAATTACATTGGTAGTAAAGCAGTTGGGAAGAAAATCCCATAATAAGCATATCAAAAGCTTTGGCAAATTGTGTAAGATGCGTATCTGGTCCTTTAAGAGCTTATTGGGAAAAACAAAACGGACTTAATCAGAATAAAGGTAATCAAAACATCCGCTAGCAGTATTTCAATACTCATTAATCCGTCCGTCCGGTCAAATTGATGATGTAACGTTATTGTCATTAATTGCACTGGATGCCATGCTGTGCGGAGCAGTAGTCAGGTTAACCTGCTGTAAGCTAATTCATTAAGTTACATATTCATTCCTTTCTCAAAGTGTTCTTAATGGTCTCATCGCTGACATGTTTTGAATCTCTTAGCTTTTTTTTATGAAAGTGTCGGTTGATACCATTGGGTTTTTTTCTTTTTTTTATTTTTAGATTGGTTTTGACAAATTCCCGAAATGTTGTCAATCATTTAACCTCTTTAACTAGTATCGATTGATATAAATCGAACAAGCGCATATCATTATAACTGACTGATTATACAGTATGAGAATGAATAGCAAGACAGTGCAATTAATCGGTTCCAAAATAAAAGCATAAATGCATATAATTAATATTCCAATACTTATAAACGTTATTGCAGTCCGGCAAAAAGGTGGATTGTTTCATACTCCTTCAGTCAGTCTAGTCATGCATGCAATATCGTTAAGCAAACTTTAAGTATATCTTAGTAAGTACATACCTTTAACAGAATACTAGAATACCGTGCGCAGAATGGGACCAATTTTTCAGCATTCAACCATTTAAGCATTCACTTTACCAAAGTACAAATTGTCCCTCGGCAGTAAGCGTCCTGTTTCATTTATCAGGGTTGTTTTAAAGAAATAATAACGTCCTCTAAGATGATATGGTAGTTATCAAAATTAAAGCTGAATTAACGGAATTTGTTAAATGCGATAGCTTTTATCTAAACATGAAAACGCTTATACTATAGCACTGATTTCTGTTAAGGTAGCGCACCTGTAATGGGCACCTTTCCAAATATAATCTAATGTATTTTTTCTTAATCAGCATCATTTCACTGAACTGCATGAACATTTTTAGGTAGGCTTTCCATGCTTTAAAAAAATATACTGATTGTTTACAAAACCACCCCACGCTCGGCTTTTGTTCAGTTTATTTGCAACCCTGGGGTATATGAAGTTTCAATAATTCATCCAGATTTCCAAATATGGGCATGCAGTTGATGTGTACAGATGCAGTAAAGGTGTTTACAGTATAAACAAGATGAAATAAGTATTATTTTAAAGACATTATTTTTTTATAACTTGTCATCTATGGAAGAGCGTCATGAAATATAAGTTGTTTCAGCCAAGTAGAAATTGGGTTAGTTAAAAACAAAGTGTCATAAAATTCAAAATAGTATCATTTTAGTAATATTTTGAACTTAGTTTTTATAGATACATACATGTTCACTATATACAGCAAAAATACCAAGACATAGACAGATTTACCGTTTACTTTTTGAAATAAAAATAAAAATGCAACATGCATGATTCGTATTTACAGCAGTAAATTACCCAATTTAGCCATAACGTTGTTTTAATTTTAAAAATTGAAGAATGTGCACAAAACTGAACCATCCTGCCCGAAATGTGAAATGGCGTTCCATGCCAGGATTGGATTAATCGGTCACCTTCGCACCCACAACACCAACCACAGAAACACAAACAGTTGAATTCATGGTCATCTTCGACAACGAAGGACGAACTATCACTTGTATCATAATTAAAGTCAGACATCTGAGAGCTTCAATTCAACATTACTATGTAAGTTGGGTTTAATGATTATAACACATGAATTACAAGACTACACTTAAATGTCATATTGAAATTACATTCCACGACTAAAAGCTGGTTACTGCGTTTATCAAATTATTATTCAATTTACTGAAAGTAGTTCGTGTGATTTTGTTCCAGACTCTACATGATCGCATTTTCAAACAGAATGTAGAAATCTTAATTTGCTTTTTACTATGGCGTCTACAATTGCAATTACACTGTTACAACAGTAGTAGATGAGTTTTAATAGTTTCCTGATATCAGATGCGTGATTGCTATCGAATATCACCACTTCAGAAAAGCTTTCAGCATTAAAAGACATTATCAAATCCTATTGCACCGTCGTTCATTTTGTGTTCGTAAAATATATTATTATACGATTATAAATAATTATATTATTTAGTATATTTGTATGCAATATAAAACGTTGAACATAACTTTATTAAAGGTTTTGAACATTATTACGTGATTATTATGGAATTGTGCAATTGAATGTTCAACTATTTATGTGCAAATGCGCATAAAAAGAGGCATGGCCACTAAAGTCATGTTATAGGACAAGGTGAGGCGCTGTTGTCAATTCCGAACACTAGATCGCTCAGCATGCTGAATCATCCTGCAATGTTTGTGTGGGAATCTGTTGTTTTCTATGCAAGTATGCAAGTTATTCTGAAAAGCCATTAAGAAAGGAACAATATGTAATAAATGTCGCTTTTCCATTATAGGCACTTTGCTAAAGATCTCACGTTTTATGCATTAGAATGCATTAAAATGCAGTTAAATGCAATAACAAGCAAAAGTGGTTAATGTCACGAAAAACAATTAATTGAGATTTATGCAAAAATGTCGATAGAACTACATAAACATAAATTATCTTGTCATATTTATATACACTTAAAATGAATCAAGTAAAAACATGAAGTCTACGATCTTCACACTGATCAATAGTCTGTTTTACTTGAATATTCTTTAATAATTGTTGACAGGGAATGCGAAATTATGATGTTAATGTGTGAATTACATCTACTACTTCTACTACTACTACTACCATATTATTCATAAAATGAATATTCAAGTTAAACAATATCTGGGTGAACATATAAATTGCACAGTTTATCTGCCAAAATAATATATGTAATGTTTCTTAATGACATCCCTATGTTATGTACTTGATAATTCAGTATACTAAATAATAAATGTATTAGTTGTTTTCTTGCATACGCTTCTGATAACATGGGCGATCCTAATAGTAGATTGATAAACATGCATGGGCAGATGGGGCGAATGAAAATTTTAACGAAAGAGCACGTGGCTAGTGTGAAATACTCGCATGTGCGCATGTGTATATACGTGTATCCGCTTGTGTATATGCGTGTGAGCGTGCGTATGACGAGGTTGTTTAATTGTTTTCCGAAATGAATTGTTCGACAACTTGGGTTAAATACCAGTAACAATACTTTAAAGTAAATCGTACATGTTTAAAAATAATATTTTAGTGAAATACGGTTTTCGTTGGGGCCAATTGTTGCTCCGAATTGTCATCCTATGAATAACTTGGGCAAAAACGCGATGCGTGGGCACGATATCACGATGCAAGAACGCGAGATCACGATGCGATATCGCAAATGTCAGATTTCCCATCGTAATATCGTGCACTCGCAAAGTGTGTTTGCAATATAGTACTGTTTCCCCCCCCCAAAAAAAAATAATAAAAAAAAATAAAATAAATACGAAAATGCGATAAGACGATGCGAGATCGCGATTTGTAAATCGTGATTTCGCTTCCTATTTATGAAAAATCGCGATCTCGCATTTAAACTCACACTTTCATAGGCTTTATAAGTCGATACATATTTTAACTATCCTGAGCGATTGTAGGAATTGTTGTGGTTCTCTGTTTTATATGAATTGCGTGTTACAAATTGGCAAGTGGCATTTTGTTTAATTCATGCTATGTGCTTATTGATTTCGTTTTGTAGACCTTTCCATGGTAATGTGTGAACTAGAAATAATAGCGTCTATTAAATGTTTAATGAACAAACGATAAAGCATTAAGAACGTATTCGAATAGACACGATACTAAACGGATGCGTATGTATTTATAAGATATAATTTCTGATTAACATTTATCAAGTAACGGCAGATGCAAGCTATGTACCACCAAGTGATGTGTGAAAGCACAAAGACGCATGGAAGTATGTTTGTAATTAATAGCGCGATGCAAGAAGCATACGTCATATATCAACATGTCTTGTAAAATGTCAACATGTAGTTGTCATGAATATTCAAGTATCTATAAGAAACATGAATGGAATGGCAAACATTGCCTTCCATAAAAATAGACCTCAAATTACAGGAAAAACCAGGGCATTTTATGAAATGTGATTTCTTTTTTTTTCTGACACTTGGCCTCTTAAAATAATTACACTTTAGTGCATTCCATTTAAATCAGGTCGTTTCCAAGTAATATAAATTCGGCAACCGATTTGAGATCAAATGTAAAATAATCCGAAATCGCAGACGCCGATAAAACTTCTGACTGCATTATAACAAGATATCGTACCATCGGGAGTAGTTATCAACGTGCGCTCGTATACTGAAATTCAACGTTGACATACCGTGAACTTACGATATTAAAATTAGCAGTATCATCGAATGTCAAAAACATAACGGATGCCACGTGTGCTTTTATCAATAAACATCGACTTATTTTCATGATACGTTATCATAATAACATTATCAATAAATTTCTCTCAAGAGCCACACTCGTGAATTAAATCCAGAAACCATAAAAAATAGAAACATATTACTTTAAAAGTGAACCACCGAACCGCGTGGGTTGTATCAATTCGCTTGTTTTGGCTAACCTTAACGGCTTTGTCGTTGAATTGTTTGAGGTAATGTGTTGACAAACTATTTCTTTTTCACAACACGTTTAATACGGAACATAACCTTAACGGGCTCTTTGCTCAAGTCCATACATTACTGTAGAGTGTTTTGTCGTTAATCTTATGAGTATGTAAAGCATAGCACCGGAGCCTTGCTGTTCGTTAATATAACTATTTTGACTACAAAAGGCTCTGTCAGAATACATCTTACTGCAATACACAAAACATTGCACAATTACGTGTCTTAAAAAATTGATAGTGTGAATCATGCCAATAATGATATCGTATCTACAGAGTTATTGTAAATTGCTATAAATATAAGCATATTACATATATTTTAAATTTTCTTTGCAACGGAATGTGTAGTTTATCAATAGATAACCCAAATTGCATTTAAAACAAAATATCAAAATCAGTATAAATGTCATTTTTAGAATGTCCTTAAGGCTCGGTCACAGCGATTAACGGCTTAATCACGGCCACAACTCGTCAAACATTGATCCCCTGTGAAGCAGACGATATTGTTTGCATTTATGTCGAGTAGAAGCCGAGCTTAAGTCGACGTTCAGACGTGGCAGGACGCGGGGAAAATTCAGAACGGCATTGAACGCGGAAAAAGTTTTGAATTGCTCAAAACTTTATACCGCGGACAACCACTGGTGATACACGTGGTTAAGATATGCATACCGTGTGAAACACATGCGATAATTCGTGTTCCGGCAGTGATTAAAACTTTGGAAGACGCTGTAAGACGCAAAAGTTTAGCGGGTTGTCACTGGCAGAGTACGTTCATCGGACGAGTGTTACGCGTTAGTATCAAGGGAAATAGCGTGTGTTTCCGCTCACATAGCACTACCTAAGACGGCTCGAACAAGTGCTCAATACGAATGTTTACTGCCTTATCACGCCTGTATCACTTCTGATTTGTGGAATAAAAATACAGGAATTGTCTCGACTTTGCATTCTTGATCTAGATGGCAATGGATTGACATGAACCTTCAACGCAAAACTATTCTCATATTTATGCTCCAGCGACAGCAGAACCGACTGAAACAGATCCAACATATACTTGTTAAGGAAGGATAAGGAGGAGGAGGGGGTACGGAATATCTGGATGCGTGATTAGATTGCGAGGAGACCTCAGCCGGGGCTTTGCGACTGTCTATGGTCGAACTTCGTAACGAATCCAATAGCGCTTTAAAACTTTATGAGGATGCCTCCTGCGTAGAACGATGTAATTTTGCAGTGACTGACACTAGCCATTACCGAGGAGACCTCCAACTAAAGAGCATCACTTGCACCAGGACTCAAGGTTGCTATCACCATGAGGAACCTTGCCTCTGGCTCCAAGTACCGTGCTGTGCATTATGCATGAAGGGTCCCCCACAACACCATAAGTCTGGTTGTGCGTGAAGTCTGTGAGGCCATCGTCCATCACGAGTATGCTCATGAGATACTAAGTTGGCTTCTACTTTGCAGGGAAAGCCTTCTTTCTGGGCATTATTAAATTAAGAACAGCGAACGAACTTGGGCTATAGAAGATCGGCAGCTGTGAGGACCAGCTGTGTGCGGCCGCTTTTATACGTGGCAAGCTGCGCTTCCGACGAGGCCGATCCGTGATTGGACAGTGCTTTGGCAGTGCAGTTCCCGTTTTACGATCATTCTAAACACGTGATCAGCAGTGCTCCAGAAACGATAAGGCCGCGGCTAGCCGTGGTAACTTGCCTCGTTTTTCCCCACGTTTAAACTATTTCTAACCTTACACGCGGCTGGAAGTGGTTAGCCGTGCTTAGGCATTGTTTCAGCAGTGGAACAGCCGCCAACGGCCAGACAAAGTAAATAGCACGTCCAAAGCACAGCCAAGCTAACATTGACCAGAAATTTCCACTAACGACCATGTCCACCAGATTTTCAAAACTTTGTGTTCGTAATTTTGCCGTTATGCGCTGTGTGATCGGGCCTTTACTTCTTACAACGCCTATACGTGGTAGTTTAAGTATTATGTATAACCTAATAATACGCACATAAATTTAAGTTTATCACACACTATTGCAAAGGCCAGTCTAGTTTATTACTTTTTAAACCGTCCGGGTGCGCCTAGGTTTTGAGTTATGTCAGCCGAAAATAAGGGCACCTAATGACATTGATTATTTATATTATTTTTGATAATATAAAGATTCGACTTATAACCTTTTTTTCTACTTTGTATGTACTTTGAAGTGACATGGATAGGCAATACCTGTGTTGGTGCTATTTAATCGTTTCTTTTCAATAGTTGACGCCCTTCGTTCCAAGATGGCCTTGACTGGGCTTTGATAATTAAAACATTTTACGAATTTGTCGGAGCTTTTTTCTGCCTCGTGTGTTAGGAATGGTGACAACGGTGAAAGCGATTCATACATGCACATTGAAGATTCGAGAAAATAACATTTACGTCAATAATACCACACAAACCACACATATTGATTAATCACATTCGAACAGTAGCTGATCTGAACCGGAGTACAGGGCCTGAAAACAAGGAAACAGGTTGTATCAGACGAAAACTTACCTCTGTCTATACTTTTATTGAAAACAGACGGTATAATAGTAAATAGAATAGAAGAAGACAATCAGCAGACAATTGGCTGAATGGCTGCATTACTGTACTGGAAGTTACTCAAAGGATGACCTTGCGATATTAATCATTAAGGATAATTTAAACAACTCGCAGCTAGTGAAAATTGGATGGATTTGTGTTGAGAACTGCTAACTAGCATAAATTCATGAATATTTATCGCAGAATATGCCTCTGTCATAACATTGACAACATGTCTCAAATTGACACTAATACCTTGTACACTATATGTATATATTTCTGCACACCAGCACAATAAAGTAATTTACACTTGAACAGTATATACTTTAAATCTTCTTAAGAAGACACTGAAGATTTGGAACTATAACACACAACGTTATTGTTATTTCTGGATAACAGCATAAGTTTAGGGACAATCTCTATTTATAATTTAACGAGAAAGTTAATCGATGCGATACCTACCTATGAAAACGAAACAGACGTGCCACACCTGTCGTCGTGGTCGGGGAAAAGTGATTTTATGATTCCCATTTCAATTGATGACATAATACTGTCTAGCATTCTGTAAATATTTATAGCGCTTGTCAATAATGCTCCGAAAATATATGCCACATGTCCGATTTAATTGTAGAAACAAAAACTGTTTATAAAGAATGAAAGCTAGTGGGAACGTCAAGTGCTTGGAAGCGTAATCGTGCCCTAACATCGTGTATTCGTTATTTACAGTATAAACATTATATTTAAACAGACTGAGTATTAAGGCGTGCATTCATTTATTAGATCACCTTCATGAGTATTGCGCAGGGAGCGTTTTTCTCAAGCACACGCGGGCTTTTGTGTACAACAGTTGTGTACAATCACTGAATTTGCTAAATACATATATATTTATATAAACTGACTTTAATTTTTATTTAAACTTATTTATTTTAGCTCGATTGCATCGAAAGAAAAATACATATTTTGTAATTAATATCAATGTTAACAACAAGGGCATGTTTTGAACACATTTTGCAGA